>WTSP01004280.1:0-10960 GCA_025331215.1 Actenoides lindsayi
ATGTCAGCCACTCTTCCCAGTTTTGTATCACCAGCAAACTTGCTGAGGGTACACTCTATCCCTTTGTCCAGGTCATTAATGAAAATATTGAACTGTACTGGACCCAGGACTGACCCCTGGGGAACACCACTAGAGTCAGACCTCCATGGGGAATACCACTACTCACAGGCCTCCAACTATACTGCTTCACTGACCGCCACTCTCTGGGCTCTGTCCTTCAGCCAGTTTCCAATCCATCTCACAACACATCATCCAAGCCGCACTTCTTAATCTTGGTTGCAAGGATATCATGTGAGACAGTATCGAAAACTTTGCTGAAGTCAAGATATATCACATCCACTGCCCTCCCCTCATATATCTATCTAGCTGTGCCATCATAAAAGGCTATCAGATTAGTCAAGCATGACTACCCTTTGTTGTATCCACGTTGACTACTCGTGATAAGCCTCCTTTCCTAAAAATGCTTTGAGATGGTGGTAAGAACAAGCTGTTCCATCACCTCTCCAGGAATGGAGGTGAGGCTGACCTGCCTATAGTGTAAACTACGCAGATAGGAAATTACTCACATCAATCTTATTCCAACAGTTGTTCTGTGTAAATCTTCGTATTTGGACTATCTGACCATCTTGAGTCAAAAGGAAACATGAACACCCATTATCATATTTATTCATTAGAGTTAATTTACCTACCAATAAAGACCAGTTATAAATATGTGTGTCATGAACAAAGTAAGTGAAAGAATAACAACTGGAAAGAAAAATAGAACATCATGAAACAGATTTTGTTGTGTTCCTTTTAGCATATTATTTGCATGTCTTACAAAACATCTAGTGTAGCAAACGTGAAAAGAAGAGCCTAGAATTCAAAGAGAATCTTTTGTCGTGATGGGACAACTTCTAAGAGAGTCATGGAGGAAAAGAACGGAAAGAACAAAAAGAACATCAAAGCAGGTTTACAAATACTGGTGTAAAAAGATATATTTTTTTTCATGTTATAACTATTTGCATTTCTCTAATCATGTTGTGATAATTGCAGTAAAATTCCAGTGGGTTATTTGGGTTATACAAGTCTGCTGCAGTTACCGTAATATTAATACTTCATGGCCATTGGATTGTACTTCAGCAATCCTGAAAAGAATACATAAATAAATAAATAAATAAATAAATAAATAAATGTCTTGAGTAGTTTTGCATTTTACCTCAACTGATCTGGTCAGACTAACTTGATTAAATAGGCAGTAAGACTATTTGTTTTATGTACCACAGAAAGTAGGGTTTCAGTAGCATGTACTGAGGCTTATGGTATTGATCTCACCATCATGATTGACAGTGATTGCTTTCCAAGCTGGTAGCTGGATGAAAGAGAAAAATAAAGGAAAAATTCTTTGCTCAACAAGAAAATGTCGGTCCAGGTGACAGAACTGTTACATACCTGGATCGTTTTACAATGAGACAATGTAAAATGAGTAAGTAGTGGAGGACCATTTACTTCCTACCTAAAACCACAGTCCATCCCTGCAGGTGTTATTGCAATGTAAGTTGCAACACTTAAGAATGGCAAACTGATACCTTTCTAAAGCATGAAAAATACCTTGACTAAACAGAGTGAGTTACAAGCGTATTCAGATTGTAGTGAACTTGGATCAGTGAAGAATCCAGAGGATGTGACATCATCTAGTACACTAGCACATGTTTGTGTTTGAAAGTGTTCCTTTTCGTTTAACTGCAACAGCAGTTGATTTATTTTGTACTCTGGCACACAACTTATAAAATACTTGAGCTCTTGCTTACTCATTAAAAAAAACCTCAGCATCTTCAGAAGTTTTGATCATTTCCTTCCACTATCTGGAGAATATTTCAATTGAGGTCAAGAAAAGGTTCATACCAACTATCAGGGTTTACTGTTCGCTCTTAATAATTGATGTCAGGCATGGGAAAAGTCTCACTTAGCAAGAATTATCTCTCTTTCTGCACACAAGAAAGCAACATGGACATCAGCTCTGGCAGTCTTTCCTTGATGTGCCTGGGGAAGACTATCATAGTGCTTGTGGGGACTATTCAGTATCTTGGTCCTTTCCCTCTTTGGTTTCTTTGCTGATATTAAAAATACCAATCAGTCCTGATTATATTGCCAGTTTCTCTTCATGGTAATATCACTGGTAGGTTTTATGCTAGAAGCAACTGCCACTTAGTCACAAGCACAAGGTATATTTCACATGAACTATCAACCAAATGGTAGTGATCTTCAGATACCTGCTACTGGTATAGGTTCTACCTAACCACTGACTTCATCCTGAAATGTCATACACCAGCCCACTACCTGTTTATACAACTATCCAAGCCTTCCTTCACAGCTGTCATTATTACTTTACACTTCTAAGACTAGTCCTTCATGTAGGATGTAAGATTCTTTTATATTTAAGAATTATGTGCAGTATAACCATGTGCAATATTTTATTATTTATGTTCCAGGTAGCATTTCCAAATTCTTCAGGCAACATGATGAGAACTCAGAAATAGGTCACAACCTTAGCAACCATCTGATGTGATATAATGTAATCTGCTAGCACACTGGTTGTCATGGAAACTGACAATATTGGATTTTTCTTTCAATACAACCTGTGTTTTATGCATAAATTATTAGTGCATTACATCTAAGGCAGTGACACTTCAAAGCAGACCACCCATGCGTTTTATATGTGTTCATGTGCAAGTTAAAGTCATTCCTATTGGCATTCAGGAGAGGCTTCAGCAGCTGGTGACTCTGACAGAAGGATTTTCTAGCTTGGACAGTACAGACCTGTGCTTTTAAGTTGAAGACATTTCAGACTCTATCCCTTTTAGCTTATGACCCACACAAATGTGCTGTATTACAGTGCTCATTTGTTTTACTTTTACTGTCTGTACTGTCAGTTGTCTTATAGCCAAAATTTGGTTTCACGCGAAAATTACTTTGTGATATATGTTGAAAATTTATATATTGCTTGGGGTTTTTTTTATCCCAGCTGTAATGAGAATAAGATCTTCTGGATTCTTTGAGATAGAGCAAACAATTTTTTCACTGTTGCCCAGTCCCTTATTCCTTCCCCAACTCCTTCCCCAAACAGCCAGGAGTTAAACTTCCTGGTTTAGGCGTAGAGAGACTAGTGCTTGGGTCTCTCTCTCATCTTGCTGAGTTCTCATATTACTAAACCATGGTCTCTCTTTCCATATTGGCTTCCTTCATCTGTTCTGTATTTGTCTGCAGTGTGTATTTGTTGCAAAGAAATGGCATTCCTGAATGGTAAAAGATTCACTTCATTATATTTTTTTTTATTTTCCCCAGCCTGAAGCTCTGTGTGTAGTAACTTTCAATATCCAGAGCCATGAAATGAGACCATTAACCCATTGCCAAAGAACAACTGTCATACAGCATATAATCTAAGCTGACATCCATGTCTCTTTCTTCTGTAAAGAACATCCTTCCCTTCTCTGAAACCTTAAAAAAGTTCAAAAGCTGAGAACAAAGGACTGAAAAATGTACTGAATTTCATATGTAGACCTTTGAAAAGAGTCAGGGTGACAGCCCATCATTTTTTCCTTCCTGCAAACTCTTGGCGTGGCAAAGAAAGCCTCATGACCTGGAATTTTTTTTCTTATATTGCTCAGAAACCAGTTTTGCTTCTCATTGAAGCCTGTTTTTCATGGGATTCAGATATGCTCTGTAAGGGAAACATACTTTAAAGTGTATGGCAGGAGACAGAGGAGGAGTCACTCTGAGTCTTAAAATGCAACATGAATGAATGTCCTTCTTGTGAGCACAAGGGAACATTCATCCTAAATTTATAGTGGATTCACGAGTAATGCAAGTTATTTTTCTCAGTGGAGATAGAAAGCCAACAATTCTTGGCTGCCTGAATCACGCAAAGTCAGTGCAGAAACCAAAGAATGTCTAATTTTCTCAAATGTCTCCCCTCTCATTCTGAAATATTCATTAAATCTGCAAAATCAGCAGCAGAAATTCTGTCCTTAAATTGTATAACCTTTGGACAATGTTAATTTCAGAATAATAATGGAAATTTCATTTACTCTCATAGTTACGTATAATTCCTTATCTTGAAAATGTTACATGCTGTGTCTCTTCATGTCACTCATTTCTGACAGATGATCTCAAGAATTTGCCCTGAGCTACTCCCTTTGACCAAGTCATACTATTGCTGGTGTCAGGGGAAATATTTGGTATTTCCAAGTCTTGTCTAAACTTTCTTTTCCTCACCAGTACTTTGGTATATAAAAAAAAAAAAAATATTCTTGCTACAAGAATTATTTATTTACTTATTTATTTACTAAAAAATAAGACATATTCTTTCGCTAATCACCATAGTGGTTAAATTAGGTAAATGAATCTATTTTTTAGCTATGACATTTTCTGGCAACTTTTGCTGATCTCTATCTATAGTATTAAATTTTAAGGTTCATATAAATATGATTTCTCTCTGGAAAGTACAACCCACATTGACCTATGTCAACTGCATATCAGGCCAGATATGTTCTGTTGTTGATAGTTCTGTTCGTTTGCTTCCCACATACACAATAAGCTAATAAATAGCTGTTTAAAAGCTCCAGTTGCGGAAACTAGAGTTCAGTTATCTTATGAGAAGACAAGAAGCTTGTTTTCCTTTTTTCTGTTTTGTCTCTGCAATGTTTTGATCTGTGCAGATAGTACATGACAATGTCACCTTCTTTTCTAAAACTTCCAGTATGTCCCTACTACTCAATAATATTCAGAAACATCAATTCTGGACACTGTGTTAATGAAATGGAACAAGTTTTCCTACATCTTTTAATATGTGTCTTTGGCCATTTTTGATAGTGATTCCAATGTATTTAACAAAGGTGTAAAGAGTTTTATTGCAGAAACAACTTAATATCCAGATTCTATTTGTGATGAAGAAAGATGGGATTGTCTTCTCCATAGTTAAGTTCAGGAATGGCCAAGGAGAAAATATTATGAAGTCAGACTTTTAACTACAGTTCTGAGAGTGTTTTAGCAACAGAAACACTTTTTACAAGAATATTTTTAAGCAAAAAGAGGTCTGTCAACTAGAAAATATTCAGAAGTGATTTGGCTCACACACTTTTAGCCTGAAAAGAGTCTGTTCAAACAGACTTGAAGAATGTAGAATTCCTTCTGGCAAAAATAAACTCTGAGTAAGTTTATGGTTTTAATAGCAGAGATTTGTATCCTGAAAGCAGATTTGGAGTTCCTTCAGCATTTTAAACACAGAGTAAAAGGGCAACAATCATTAGATATATCTTCTGTCAAATGGTGTTGACTCTAGTTAATGCAGTTTACCTACTTAAAATATCTGTGTTGGGCCTGCATGAGCCACTTAATAAAATTATTCATTTTGGTATCTCAATCTGTGGAGCAGATTTTTTACTGATTATCAACATGAGAGAATTTCAAGTTTATTTGTAGCTGTGCATAAATGTGCTTGCACTTCCCATGGTGAAATTGTTGGTAATTGTTAGTTTTGAGACACTCCTGAAAGTGTGAGTTGGACAGAGTTGTTCATGTGGAGGTGGCTTGGTGCATTGTTGATTACATGTGGATATGCTGTGGGCTACAAGTTGCTCTGGTCATTTGAGACCAGATATGTAGGGAGCTCTCACTAAGACAGCAATATGGAACCTATCTGCCTTTTGGAATACATTGTCCTGGATTGTTAGCAAGGATCTTAGCCTGCTGTGTATTTGGCAAGAACAGTGACTGTCACTCCTAACCAGTCCTGTGGTGTCAACTCTCCTTGCAGCTATCCAGCCTACAGCCCACTCTCAAGAACCAAGCAAACATCAGTGGATGTCTGCAGCTATCAGTTATGTGTTTTAATCTCTATCCTGGTCTCTAGACAACATACCCTTCAGGCCCCCTAGGTTTCTTAGGAACCAATCTGTAGTTTTCAAGCTCTGATTTTTTTTCTGAGTCATCCTATAAACCATCATGGAGCAGAATTTTAACTGATAAAGAAGCTCTAGGAGCTTTATGGTTTCCAGATCCCAATTTTGGCAAAGCAACTATAGGAATATTAATCAGACTACTGTATTTTAGTACTTGTTGAGATGCCTTTTAGCTAGATTATTTTGTAGCTTCTCAAGTGTAACTCCCTTTAGATCTGATCTCCATAGCGAGTAATCCATCATAAACAAACACGTAGAGGCTCATGCCATAGTCATAACAAAAGAATACAGGTTTGTTTTACTTTTGTTTCTTTCCCACAGTTCTCTACAGTAGCTTTCAAAGCCTTCTTTATAGTCATTTTGTTTTATCAACATTGATTGGAGACCCTGGTGACAAGCCAGAACAAAGAGGATTGATCTCAGGTTCAAGTAAGAGAGAATTAGAAATGGATAATGCACAATGTATTAACAGGGATTTTGACTAAATCCAATTCCCAAGTTTTTTTCAGACTACTTAATTGATTTTAGTATGTTACTGCAAATAGCTTTTCTTATGCATTTTGGAGGGCGGAATTTTGGTTTAATTTGTTTTTAATAATTTGAGATGGTGCTATACTCCAAATGAAAGTATGTTCCCTTCCACACTGTTACATTCAAGTACTTAGAGCTTTCTGGATTTTCATATGTACACCTAGCCTTGACTGTAAATAGAAAGCAGAACAAGGAACGGGACAGTTATTTGACAGTCAAATGCTGAAGGTACTACACCTGAATATCAAGGAGGACAAAATCAAAGTTTTACAAAAAGACTATGTTGACACCATTAGAAAGATTCTTGGCAAAAAAATGCATTTTCTCACATGTACAGTTTTTCTCTTTATTTTTATAATAATTTTTGTTTTGTTTTGTTTTATAGGTCATCCTGATGTGTGTTCAGTACTGAAGAAACATGGGGAAACAGAAAATAATGAATCACCTTTAGTTGCTCAAACTGGAGGATGTGGACTGTTACTTGAGTTTACCTTATTCTCAAACTTCTCTTGCTCTAGAGAGACATCACAGATATTCACAGATAAAAAATCCTACTTGCCATATCTATGAATGAGGTGACAGCTCTCAAACCTAATCAGTGCTTTTGGGCACGGGTAGAGAGATGAGTTCTTGCCTGGCTTTCTGTTCCTGAAGTTGACATCCTTGGTGAACTCTTACTCGCTCTAACTTCAAACACTGCCATTGAAATATTGTCTTAGTCATCTGGCCTTTTTTATGCTATTGCATACTTTTTCCACCAGATGGTAGGCAATAAAAGCAGGAAACACAAGCTTATTTGATACTGTATACTTAAATCAAACAAAATTAAATAAAGTGCAACTGTGAAACAGTTCTCCATATGCCAGCCCCCTGTTTATGCTTGCAACTAAAAGACAGTACTGAAAGAGATCTGGTCAGTGTTTGCAGGTATTTGGTTAATAGCACAAGTAAGACCTACATAAGCATATGGTACATAAGTTACTATGTATTGAAAAGGTGCTATTGTGTCTCCTATTCTGTTGTTTTCTAGTTGTAAACAAAACTAATTATTATCAAGATATACATTTTCTGTCAATTCCTTCAAGAAAAACCATTTATTCCACTTATCCTGCTGTAACCAGATAAATGAAATTGTCTCCCCAATGTGTGAATTTGTTCTTCTGCCTTGTTAGTGCTGTCTTGTACATGTAGTACTCATTTAGTAGCAAAAACCAATTATCATCCCTGTCTGGATACATTAAGAATTTTCCTACAAGTCTTTTTCTCTCTATCACATTTTAAGCAACACTGTACATGAATTATTCATATTGCCCATCTTGCAGGCAGGCTTTTATTATTAAATTCGATCATAATAATAGTTATTACCACAGTCATGGCAGTTTTATGAGTATTCTTCAACGCCATTACCTGGAAAGATTTCAATCAAGACATATAAAAGATGCAAATCAATTTCCATAATAAAATTAAACTGTACCATCTACTCTTTCATCCCTGCAATAGAGTTGATTGACAACTTCTCCCTGATAGCTGCAGCTGATAACTTGCAGGTATGGTAATGGAGAATGGCAGATTCTCTTGCTCTAGTATTCTAAGAAATTCATTATTTTTCTTGCCTTGTCAGTGTTTAATGCTCATGTCTTCATGCAAACACAGTGTTTAAAATGCAAACATTCCATTTACAAATATGCCTCCTGAATAAGACAATTATTTCTTTCTGGCAATATGAGATTTGCTTTTTACTAACCAAAGGCAATGCAGAATAAATGAAATTCTTTAATGACTGTTCTTATTTGTTGTGCTCTGCATAGTCCTGCTCTCCACAAAGGGATTTTTTCCCAAGGAAGATGTTTTTAAGGTGATTCCCCTAACTTCATCCTGCACTTTAATTTTAAATCTTTCTAACACTGCTTTAGCATAGATTTTAATGACCACCTGATGGTTCTTCTTTGCTACCTTTCTATGCAAACACTTGATAGCTTGTTCCTATTTACTTGTTTGAATACTACTTCTGTTTCTCTGTATGCTCCCCATATATCATTTCCTGGTGCTTTAGATCAAAGGTGCTGTCTAAATAAAACATTAATGTAATGTCCACTGGTGCTGGAATTAACTTTCATACAATTTTGCCTTTACTTTGTAAGTAGATTAAATCCTGATGAAAGTTTCAAATCAGGACCCTTGACTTCAGATCCATTTACATCAATTGAAAGACAGAGCAAATGCATTCATCTTGAGGGAGTTACTCTGGAATGATGCTGGAGTAATTATGACGAGAATATAAACAGCATTAATAGGGATAAATGGGTCTTCTCTCTTCAATTAAGCTTCAAGTAAGGCCAAAAATACAAGCCATCAATCAATCCTAATACCTTGGGAAATAAAGTGATCACCATTTAGAATCAAGAAGAAATTTATTTTCGTGATACAGAATTGGACAATTTGATGTGTTATGTAAAGACTAATGTTCCCATTGATGTTTCTGGGTGACATCTGTTCAAAGTGGACTCCTGGAGTAGAGACACTCTTGCTCTGTTCCAATATGAAATCCTTACACTCTTATGAACTTCCTGTTTCATGTGCAAAAACACTTTAAAAGACAGATTACATCACACTTGAAGAAACTAAACCATGCAAGACTGAACTGATGTCTGTTATGTAATTCAATTTATTACAGCAAGGCTTTAGAATTAATGAGTGAATTACAATTTTTCCCATAAGCAATTTTTTATTCCTGCTAAGGTCGTGTTAGGACTATTACTGTTATTTTCAAAGATGCATGATGAAAAATCAAATAAGCTGTACATTTTTCTGTATAAATTTTCTATTTTCAAATGTATTTAGAGGTTGTCTAGATTGTCATTTAAATAATTCACCAATGCTACCTGTGTATTATGGCATGTGTCAAAATCACTTTCTGCTGAGAATTAATTGCTTTCTTCATCTGCAACAGATCCTGAAAAGTTGGTATTTTTCCAACTGTTTTATAGCTTAGTATTAACCATCTGTAATAGAGCCTTAATTTCTGCATTTATAACTCTCCTTCCCCAAAAACATTCTATTAACTATGGTCATAGGTTATTCTGTCATGATTTCAAAACTATTTTAATTCTGAATATAATGTTAGGAATTGATGGTAGCGCTATAACTCATGTGTAAAATATGCAGTTCCTGTGTACAATGAGACATTTAGAAGAAATGCTATCATCACCAGTTTGGGATAAACTGTACCTTTTATATCACAGATTACTAGAAATTCCAAGAGATATTGGATGGCATTTTCCAAAGGGCTGAAAGTCAATTTGGATTTTGGTTCTCTTTGTCTTTGAAAGAAACAAGTCCTGGGCAAATGAGCAAAAGGCAAATGAGATCTGGCTGGTCTTGCTGTTTAAGATATCCACTGGAAGTAAGCATCTCTGTAGCAGAGCTGACAGAAGAAAAATTCATGTGCTAGACATTTCAGTCTAAAGGTTAGGGAATTAGTTTAGCAGTAAGTGGGAAATGAGGAAAAGTGCCAAGGTATATGCTGAGCTGGTTGGTGTACTGGAGCACAACGCACTCCCTGAAGCCTGTCAGGAGAACAATCACTGCAGACAAACAGTTAAAATTACAAATTTAGGCTACTATTGTCTTAAATGGCTGTAGTGTTTTACTCGGCCATTGAGCCAGAACCTTAGGGTTTAGACTTGGAAAGCCTCATACACTACTAACAGGGAAAAACCTTCCTGTGCAATTATGAAGGATCCATCATCAAGCTGCCACTGTGATGTAATGATATGTCTGCATTAGCAAACTTAACAGATATAAGACATGTTCTCTGGCTAGGAGATGACTTACCAGATGTCTGCTGGAAATACAATACGGTAGAGAGGAAGGAGTCCAGGAGATTTCTGGAGTGTGTGGAAGCTAACTCCCCAACATGGCTGGTGAGTGAGCCATCTAGGGAAGGCACCCCACTAGATCTATTATTTGTGAACAGAGAAGGATTTGTGGTTGATGTGAAGGTTGGAAGCTGTCTTAGGCATAGCAATCATGAAATTATAGTTTTCAGTTCTCAGAGAATTAAGGAGGGGGGTCAGCAGAACTGCTACCTTGGACTTCTGGAGTGCAGACTTTGGCCTGTTTAGAAGACTGGTTGACAGAGCCCCTTGGGAGGCAGTCCCAAAGGGCAAAGGAGTCCAGGAAGGCTGGACATTCTTCAAGAAGGAATTCTTAAAAACACCCAAGCAGGCTATCCCCATGTGCCAAAAGACAAGCCATCAGGGAAGAAGATTGGCCTAGCTGAACAGAGAGCATTGGCTGGAATTCAGGAAAATATGGAAAGTTTATGATCTTTGGAAGGAGGAACAGGCAACTGAAAGGTCTACAAATATGTCATGAGATTATGCAAGGAGAAAATGAGAAAGGCCAAAGCCCACATGGAACTTAATCTGGCTACTGCCATAAAATAAATAAATAAATAAATAAATAAATAAATAAATAAAATAATAAAA
>WTSP01004280.1:13367-26213 GCA_025331215.1 Actenoides lindsayi
ATAATAAAAAAATAAAAAAATCCTGTAAATACATTAGCAACAAAAGGAGTGTTCTATCCTTCATTGGATGTGAGGAGGAAACGTAGTGACAAAGAATGAGGAAAAGGTTGAGGTACTGAATGCCTTCTTTGTCTCAGTCTTTAATAGATGTTCTTTGGGTACCCAGTCCTCTGAGCTGGAAAAAAGGGACAAGGAGCACAATAAAGCTCTCATAACCTACGGGGAAATGTTTAGTGATCTGTCACACCATTTAGACACAAGTCTATGGGACCAGATAGGATCCACTCAATGGTACTGAGGGAGATGGTGGAAGTGCTCATGAAGCCACTTTCATCATTTATCAGCATTCAATGCTAAGCAAGGAGGTCCCAATTGACTGGAAGTTAGCAGATGTGATGTACAACTACAAGAAAGGTTGGAAGAAGGATCTGGGGAACTACAGGCCTGACAGCCTGATCTCTGACAGGCTGGATCAATGGGTCAAGCATAATTGTATGAGGTTCAACAAGGCCAAGTGCCACGTCCTGCACTTGGGTCACAAAAACCCCCTGCAATAATACAGGCTTGGGGAAGAGTGGCTGAAGGAACTTGCAAGCAACAAGAGATGGAATGGCCTCAGGTTGTGCCAGGAAGGGGTTGACAAGCACTGGAACAGACTGCCCAGGGAAGTGGATGAATCACCATCCCTGGAGGTATTTAAAAGTGCATGTGTAGAGTTGGCGCTGAGTGACAGGGTTTACTGGTGAATTTATCAGTGTTAGGTTAATGAGACTGGATGACCTTAAAGGTCTTTTCCAACCTAAACAACTCTATGGTTCTAGGATTAGACAGTAGTATATGAAAACCCACAATAAAATTTTTAACAGGATATTCAGGTTATATAAAGAGAACTCCATGAATTCTGTCTTTTACAAGGCTTACTTTGTTTTGATTTTGCATGTAGTACATGTAGAATCCCTGTACTACAACTACTGAGTGGACTGAAGGAGAAGAAATGAGCTGACTATCAGATGAGTACTGTTCAAAAGGTTCTTATCCACTTTTCTGTTTTTCAGATTTGCCTGAAATATCAAGGCAGGCAAAGAAAAGGGGAAGATGTGTAAAACTCCAATGTGCACCCACAGAAGACTGGACAGTCCATGAATGTTCCATTCATTTGTCGGTGTCACATATTACTTGCCAAGTAATTTAGAACCATTACTTGAAAATGATATAACGATACTTTCCAAGTTAGGCAAACTTCCCTTCCTCCTCTTTAATTCTGCTAGATCTTCAGAATTAAACTGATGAAGTCTGTAAAGCTGGAATCTAAACAGTAAATAAGGAATCAGAAAGGAAAATTGCTAATTAATGTTGTGGATGAAAGCTTGCAGTAACATTTAACCACTTTCTTTAACAGTAGTAGTTTGACAGAGCAAGTGCAATCTATTAGCAGCTTATTTTTCTTAAGATTTTGAACCTATTCTCTTATGTTGCCTGAATGAAATATATAACAAGAAGAATCAAGAAACAGCACCCTGTTTGCCCCATTTGATATGTTCTGAGCTCTTTTTCAAACTGTAAAAGTACAGCACATCCACCCTTTATTGCCTCATCTGAAGCATGCAAACTCTCCCAGTTATGTTATATTCCACCTAAAAGATAGTTATCATTGGTAACTACAGTTCAGTCAAATTCTTCTATGTCCTTCTCCACATTATTGCACTCAATTGGAAATATTAGTCCACATTTTTTACTGAGGGCTTTACAAAAAAATCAGTCCAAAATCATTGGTAATTTACTTTTCTTATTAAAGGAATTCATTCATTTCCTGACAGGAGAGTTAAATTTAAATAAAATCAATGATTTTTCAGCACTCAACTGCATTGTCAGAGAAGGGAAAACTCTAGCTGAAGTCTGCATAGGGTGTTCTTATAAGAGGCAGTGACCTTAGCATCTGTGTTGTCACCAAACATCCCCACATAATTTCAACAGGTACAATGCATTACCCTATTTCAGTTTGGTTCTGATATGGTATTGTCATGTTCACTTTCATCACATGGTGTGTCAGAGACCATCCATATCTATCTACTTATCTATCTCACTATCTTAATACCTATCCAAAGCCTGATAGATGCCTAGAAAAGAAGTTAGGATTTGCTCCAATCTAAAAATTCAACCCAGAAAAGATAGTTCAATTCTTTAGAAATTTATTTCTTTGAGAAAATAAAAAGCAGATAGAAGTTAACCATATTTGTGACATTGAATTCTAATGAAATAGCTTAACTACCATCCTAAATGGTGTTGGCTTTGTTAAAACATCATAATCACAGAAAGAATGTTCTTCAAAATTGAATTGCTTTGAGTTAAAAAAATTATTTTATATTGTATTATTCTAATGTAACATTCACTGTGTGGTAAAAGATAACTTGAGATCACTCATGTTTTCTAAGGCTCTGCCTTATTCTTTAAAGCCAAAGCACATTTTCCATGGCCCAATTTCTAACTACTGCCTTATAAATTCTTCTTATGTGCCAGGTAGTGAAAAAAAATGTAAGGAGGAGACTAAATAGTCTGCACAGGAGCTTATGACTGAATTGTGGGTTACCTATATGGGCTTTTTCTCCTGTATGTCATTGAATATATTCATGCTAAGCTTCATGTTTGCAGATGAACTCCCTTTGCCTGACCTACCATAATTGAGATTCTAAGCAGACAGAGACCTCCTGTGCTTGCATATCTGAACCATTCCTTCTGATCCTGGTTGCCCCTATTTCCAAATCATTATTTCACTATTTCTATTAAAACTTGACATGACTAACAATATCATTTTCAGAACTAGACTCATTCCTCATGAATGACAGATATCTCTTTATTTCTGCTCTGAATATTGTAAAAGAGGGGAAAATTAGAGATTTTGAAGTAGTTGCATGGTATCAAAAATTGCACTTTGCTTTACAATAGTAATGCTTTGTAGTTATCCATCAGTCTTCAAACCCTAATCAATTTTAAGTTATTACAAGGTTTATAATGGAATATATCATTTGTACTTCTCTTATCTTCACTGGAATTCATTCAAGCAGATTTTATTTTTTTTTTAATTTAAACTCTCTAACGGCTATTCTTTTGCTCTGACTTAATAATGAAAAAGGTCTGCCCTCATCTTAAAATAGAGTGACAATGGTTATGTCTTCCTGCTCTTGCCATCCATTTCACTGTTACATTTTTAAAGTGGAATAGACCACACCTTTTGATAGATATCAAAGGAAAGCCTCAGAGAAATATTTTTTGAAGATTAAAGGGATGGAATTATAAATGAGTAAATGTAGTTTGATTTAATAAACCTGGTCTAATGGCAAGATATAGGAGCCCCAAGCAGTGCAATATCCTAAGAAAACCCTTACAACCAGCTGAAACAAAGCAAAAGTACGTGCTGAATTTAAGCTTTTGAATGTAAATGTTCAGCTTTGAGGCTACAGCTCACACCAGTCCCATATTACATGTAAAATGGATTTTACCTTATTTTTTTGGAAGTGAGAGGTGCTAATCTAGAGAGAAAGACTGGCATTTAATTATTGGTTGTGTGCTATTCAGATGTGGAGGTAGAAGCCAGAAGGAAATGGAAAAAGTAAAGGTCTGGGTAGAACAGCAAAACAGAGTGTCTTAGCTGGTATATTGTGCTATGACATGCATGCCGTTTATGTGGGGAACCAACTGCATTTTAGAATGCTGTGAATTAGGGCTCTAATGTCATTTAAAGGAGTAATTTAATTAATTACTGTACCAAACTGTATTATATATGTTGGGAAGAATAAATCTTTGTCTTATCAGAACAAATTTTGCTAATCTCAGACACGATCAGTTATGGTTAGAGTCACACAGAGACTTTCAAAACTCAGTACTACATTGGATCACTCAGTCACCACTGCTTAAGCACAGATCTTCAAAACCTACTCTTATATCTGCTCCTAAACTTAAAGCTACCTGTGCTTCTGCTGTTAAAGTTGCTAAAGCCAACTTCTAAGACTAAGTTAATTAACACCACAGCCCTGTGAGGTATCTCACCCTTAATGTGTCACATGGATGTTGTCTGTGAGGTTTCCTCTAGTAGATGTGATCCAGGTATAACAGCCAGATTTCATGTTGCAGGTCTGGCCAGTTTATGAACATGCTTTATATAGGAGCCCTGTGGGTGGATCATCTATGTAACAGGTGCATTTGTTTCTAAATCTTTTGCTGATTGATTGAAACTAATTTTCATAATTTCAAGTGCTTCAGTCATTTTCTGGAAATGTTACAATCCCTTTCTGTCTGATAAATATCAAGCTACCTCAAGTGAAGTTGCAAGGGCTCTGGCAGCAGCAAATGGCAAAGGCTTATAATGGAATTCTGCAGAGCAGCTTTGCTGGGACTTTTTTCTCCTTTATTTAAGATGGGGGGGAGAGGGAGGGGATTTTTAGCTCTCACTCCAAAACAGGCATGTTTGAAAACATTTCTTCTACCTTTGGCAGAAAATTTCTCTTCCATAGTTATTAGATGTTGTGGTTCTTACAAGTATTGCAATATTTTTCTCCCTCTTGCTAGGAAAATTAAAAGAAAAAAAAAAAGAAGAAAATTTAATTATTCTCTTTTATTAATAATTCTTTACTTATTAGCTCTTCTTATTAGTCCTGTGGGCAATCTGTCAAAACACTATGAGGCCCTCTTTAAGGTAAATCCCCACCTGAACCTGTACATCTGAGGCAAAGACTTGTGAGCAAATGCAACTGACAGTAGTTTTTACATATATTTATTTTTCATTTTGTCAACCTTTTTTGAAAAAGGAAAGCAAATACTTTTTTCTTATTTGTTCCTTTTTAAAGAAAACTAGGTCATTTTGTGTGTATGTGAGTGTGCATGTGCGCAGAACGCTTGGTTTATAGTATAAGTTCAGTCTATAATATATATTGAGTCTTTTCTGAACCTTGAAATACTGAAAGATTTGAAGATTTTTGATTTTTGAAAAGTTTTACTGCTGCATTGATTTGGTCTTGGACTTGGTCTCCTCACAGGCAAGCACATGATGATCTTCAGGGTAGGTGTAAGAGATCTATATTAAAATAATTAGATCCTATTCTAATCAAAATAATGAAAAAATGAAAAATAGATTTAAATAGTACTATCATTGTTAGTGCAAAAATGCTTGAATCTTCTGTGATTGTTTAAACACTCTTGTACAGTAGAAAAACATTATTCTTCAAATAAGAAAAGAAGTTGTTTTGGTTTTCTTTTTTCTTTTAATTTTGTTTTGTTTTTTTTTCTTTTAATTACTTCAAGGCAAAGTTAAAACCCTAAAACAGGTTTAACAGAGAGAGAGAAAAGAAGAAATCTTGAAGGAATAAGCTTGAAGCAGTCATTTAAAAAGAATTATGTTTCCTAAATTCTCTCTGCATTTGTTTAATCATCTTGTTGAATAGATGAAACAGGTTTTACAGGGGATTTGATAACAGAAAACTAACCTAGTCAATATGTGAGACATTTCAAAATACTCCTTAAGCATTACAACATTTCACCTGTTGATGACATGTTTATTGGTTCCATTTGCACTGGAAGGAAGGCTTGTTTTAATGTATTTTTACTCCTAACTGGTGGCTTCCATTCTCTGGGGAAATTTACAGTCTATGCTTTAGAAAAGAAAGGTGGTGCTGCTTTTCTATCAGCTCACTCATGGCATGAAAGTGTGTGGTATTACAGTGGCTTCAGTTCTAGCTCAGCCAAATGCTGTGGGACCTTGTAGCTCAACACTGTTGAAGACACTGCAGCTACTCTTAGGTATCAGTTCCCTTTCCTCTCACCCCCAAAAAAAGATGTGAGAGGCTCTGCTGTTCTCATCAGACACCAAAGGAATGACAAAGTACATACAACTCTCAGATGGTTCCACAGTACATTATTTTCTATATACCCATCTTCTGTATTAATAAGGGAAGAAAGTGTGGCTAAGAGTATGACTAATAGTGACTAAGAGGCAGATACTGTACTATGAATTTCCATGTACTTTCTTGGAGGAAGGTATTGTGCACATCTCAGGTTGTATTTCCGTAGTTATATCTTTCCTAAACTCAGTTTAAAACCTTTTCTTCCCTAAGAAAAGTGGCAACCTTTAGCAGATTTTCAGTTTTCTGAGACTCTTTTATTCTTGCTTTAGTCAAGTCGCACAAGAAATGCTTGGGTTTTGTGCTTTGGGTTTGCCTTTTAGGTTTTTGGGGTTTTATTTTTGTTTGGATTGTTTTGTTTTTGTTTGGGTTTTTCTGTTTGTTTTTTTGATTTGTTGTGTTGTGTTGGTTTTTTTCTTAATATTAATTGCATTTTTACTAGAAAAGCCAGGTGTGCTACAAATCTTGTAGGAGAGTGTATTCTTATGAGAACCCTGGCCTGCTTATGTAAAATTCAGGCTTGTACAGTGTAAACATAAAATCCCATGTGTGTTCTCTGACATAGAATAAACCTCTGGCACTCAGTTTGTACTTTTGCAGGGAGGCTTCCAATCAGTATGTTATGTTACATGGTAACACAGGAATGGTCAGTTGCTTTGGACTCTGTTTAGGGGAAAATTTCTGGTTACTAGCATGACTGAACATTAAGATCTAACACTGCTTACCGATAAATCTGAAGTACTAATATGAACAACAATATTTTCACTTCTATTATTTTTAGGCTTCAGATTTGGTTAATCTTGAGAAGGATCCTAACTATATAGTGTCTGCTATGTGAAGACATCATGAGAAACTCTGGAGTGAAATCTTTTCTACTTCAGTTATCCCACTGAACACATTTCACAGTTTAGTTCATTATCATTTCTGTAGCAAAATGTGTGTGCTGTATCAATGAACCACAAAATAGACATTGCACAATGTATTTAGAATGTAAATTATTCTGAAGAATTTACTGAGCTTCCATCCAAAACTAGGTTGGGAACTCAGGATGATTTTTTTGTTTTAAAGGGGCTGCAAATTAAGTCTAGAAGAGAATACTGGAAATCTCACAATTCTAAGTGGAAAAAAAAAAAGACGAAAAACTGTATAAACCTTCCTGGGGCTTGGGGTCAAGAGAGTTTGTATAGTTTCTGTTTTTCTGTTTAGTTGTGATCCAGTACAGTATCTTTTTTGAAGTTTGGTTCAAGATTTATTAAGATTTGCCTTTTGTATTTCTTCTGGCTGTTACTCAGTTATTTAGAATTGGCTCAGGACTACTGAAATAAACAACTCTTAGCAAAGTTGCAATTACAATTGGAGAAAATGAAGTAAAATGAACCAGGAGTGTAACACACACATAGATCAGTCACTCATCTCGGTCTCGCAGGTGTAAAACGGCTCAAGCTTGCCCCCTGCAGGAAGCTCTAACCCATCCAGCCGCTGCTGCCCATCCCTCATCACCACCAGAGCATCCTCATATTTAAAAGTAATAAAATTGCCCTATCCATTATCAAATTGATTATTACACTTTACTATTCAGGTAATAATGAAACAAAAACATTTGCTGCCCAGCTGCAGAGTCATTCATATAGAAAATGATCATTCTTTGTTAACCCTTTTTTTTCCCTATTACTATATTGATCTTAAACTTCCATGTATTTTACTGGTTTTTCTTTTTTCAAGTCAATTTAATTTGGACTGAATTAGTTTTATATCTGCAGTAAAATATTAGCAAAATGTCCTATAAATTTACATGAATTGAAGATTTCTTCATATGTTTTATTAGGTAATTTTAAGGAAATATGTTCTTCACCATCTGTGTCTAACTGCTCTGTGATGATTTCACTGGAGTCATAAGCGTCATCTTATGCCTCTTGTCAAGCATGATTTGGAGAACTGTGGATTTGTTAAAAGAGCTTTTTAAAATCTTTCTCCCTTTCTGAATCTTCCTGCCCTTCACCCCCACTTTTGGTATATTATTTTAAGCTGTGAATGACAAATAACTACAAAGTAATTGCAAACTCTTTGTGTATTTTCCTACTACAGGAGAAGGCAAATAATTCTTCATTAGTACATGGACTATTCCATCTGTATTCCAATACATGTCTATCAAAACCAGTCATGCAATGTCACATTTGAACATGTTCTTAGACTCTGTTTTCTAAATGTTTTTTCTAATCACAGAAGAAAGTCGTAAGTCATTCTAATTTCCAACAGTTTTTTTTCCTGAATTTAGTTACTACACTTGCTATCTGCACCTATAAAATACAAAACAGAAACACAAATAACTGTAAAAAATGAAGCCATTGGGTCCATTGAAGCAGTGATGAGTTATTTGGCTTAACTGCATGAATGGACTTCTGCCAGTTTGCTGGTGAAGCCCTCCAAAGTAATGAAGTTGCAAAATGCACATTTTCATATGTGATACTGAATGTTGAACATTCCTCAAGTAATTCCTACATGTCTTCTTCTACTAAGTCCCCCTATTTGCTCTACTTTTAGGCCTGTTCTAGAGTTATCCAATTGTTTGAGGTTTTTCTTTTTGTTGCTGATTGTTTTGTTTTTTAAATGGAAGATTGGAGCCCAGTAATGGGTTTGCAGTAATATTCCAGTACCCTTACTGATGTGGAATGATAATTTCTGTGCTGATATAGTCTCTCAGGAAGAGTGCTTCTAAATATTGAAATCAGCATTCATTGTACAAAATGTTTATACAGTATATAAGTACCTTGTACTCTCAACTGCTCTCTCCTGAGCTATTGCACCATGAACGGAAGGGCTCCTGTTTGGTGCTTGGATACTAAACCACAGGGGAACCTCAGGAAAGAATATGGGATGATGAGACAGATGGCAATGCTCCGGCTATGTCAGTGCTTACCTTACAGTACCTCAATACACTGTAAAGAAGACTGCAATGATGACATAACAAAACAGAAGTACCAAAGTTCCCTTCTGCTCATTTTTCTGTGGTTTATGTGTTTCTTAACTGATTTGTCTTATAAATGTAGAAATCTGCTTAACTGAAACGGTCTTTCCAGCTTTCAGGTGTCATCATCTGTCTTCTGTCTACCCAAAACTTTTCTCTTCATTTATACAATTATTCTGCTTTATTTGAATTCTCAGCTGTCGCTGTTGTTCGGTGAAGTACAGTAAACTTCTAAACACACTTATTTATATCTTGAGGAATTCAATGGCCTGTCTTGGTCACTTTGTTTCATTCACTTCTTTTACCCTGGGCCAAGTTAGTTTCTTGGAAGATGTCAGCATATTCCTCTTCAGTATCACTGATTCTCTGTCCACCCAACATTACAGCCATGTCAGGAGGCTAAAGCACTGCTGTTTTTTTAATCTAATTATTGCTGCTCTCTCTCTGAATATAAGTTATCTCTTAAAATAATGTATTTAGTTGTCCTATACTGGTTGAGTCATTTAAAAAGCAGAGTTCTACCAAATTACTCACCTATTCCTGCAAAATTTCTTGTGGTATTAGCAACACCAATAGAAATGTTTTGCCATCGTCATCAGCATCCATTAATAAACCTCCTTTTTGCTTTTCAGATTGACTCAGTCCAGTCACGACTGTAAAAATTAAATGCTTTTTCCACAAATACTTTCTCAGGTGCAATTGTGCTGCTGTTGTGGTTTTGGTCTATATTAAAAACTTTCTATTACTGCTTGTGAAACCTAACACACACACACACAAAAACGCATATGTGAACACATGCATCACAGTGAATTGGCTTGTGTTGATCTGTTGGCCTTCAATTCTGAATATTGCATCAAGCCTCTTTTCTGGTATTATTACAGATTCCACATCATATTTGCTATCAGAACACTTTCAGCCTTCATAAACTTAAGTCTGAATTCAGTGATTTCCTTTTCTAAATAAATCCTTATTAATTTGTCAAGATGAACACTTGATGTACCTGTAATATTTGTTTGAGTAATGTCTCCTAGAATACTAGTCACTTAGCAGGGACCTACTTAACCAGCAAGATTTGTTCTTCTGTAAGGTACAAATCTTCATCTTCCTTCCCCACCCTGCCCCCTTTCTGCTTAACAGTATAAATCTTATATATTGAATTGTTATGTTTGATGTTGAATGTCTTTGATAGCTGCCTAGTCAGCATCCTTTGACAAAATCAAGCAAGAAATCCTAATTCACTGAGGACTCTGAACAAGCTGCTGTCAGTAAAAGCATTACCTCATGGTGATCTGTCTTTCAGCTGAGTCCCCTAGTTGGGAATATATATTAAAATGTTTCAAACTTCTCTTTTCAATTTCAGCTGTTCCAGAGAGCTCCTAGAAAATCCATTCACTGCTCTGTTCTTTCCCTCAGAGGATTGCCATTGATCCATTTTATGCCAGATATCATATTGAGTTCAAATGTTAAAGGCTACAAAATCTGTAAAAGAACTGTTTCACAATGCATGGAGTTACACTGTGCAGATGGAGAAAATGATACTTCAGAAACTTAACCATTAAACAGAGTCACTAGTACAAGCAATGAGACTTGTTCAATGCTGACTAATGACTGGATTACTAACTTTTGCTCTCAGATGTTCAACAGCATGATCTGTCTATCTTTTAATGGAAAATTTTCAGCATTTTTACTGTTTGCTGGAAGGTTCCTTTACTGAACCCTTATAAATAATATAATATGGCTGCTATCACTTGTCACTTTCCCTTTTGTGCAATTTGCATAATATAGCGTATTTGCTGTGCAGGAAAGAAATCTCTTTCATTGTTTATGTTTTAAGGGCTACACATCACACTGTTGAACATCTTCTCACTCTACATAACAGGAAGTAAACCTAGAAAACAGTTGAACTTAGCATCACTATGGCTATAACTAAAGCACACAATAAATGGACTAATATTTACATTATAATGCTCCCTAAACTCTGCGCATGGTGGTCCATGCAAATATGAGACACTCCAGCTTTAGTTCTTATGCCTTGGAAAATAGTTTTACTAACATATTTTCTTTATGCACAAAATGTGTGGCTTCATTTGCAAGATAGTATAACAGCCTCTTTATTGATACTGAAGTACTCATAGTTCCCTATTTTAAATCAAATAATAATAATAATTTTCTCTCTCCGATTCTGAGGTTCTCCTCCCCCTCTACTCTGCACTAGTGAGACCACATCTGTAGTATTGTGTTCAGTTCTGGTCTCCCCAGTTCAAGAGAGACAGGGAAATACTAGAGAGAGTCCAACGAAGAGCTACAAAGACGATGAAGGGTCTGGAACATCTCTGTTATGAGGAAAGGCTGAGAGCCCTGGGGCTCTTTAGCCTGGAAAAGAGAAGACTGAAAGGGGATCTTATTAATATTTATAAATATCTGAAGGGTGGGTGTCAAGTAGAATGGGCCAGTCTCTTTTCATTTGTGCCCTGTGGTAGATCAAGAGGTAATGGTAACAAGGTGAAACACAGGAAGTTCCACCTCAACGTGAGGAGTAACTTCTTCACTGTGAGAGTGACAGCACTGCAACAGGCTGTCCAGAGAGGTTGTGGAGTCTCCTTCTCCAGAGACTTTCAAGAGCCTCCTGGATATGTTCTTGTGTGGCCTGCCCTGGGAGTTCCTGCATTGGCAGTGTGGTTAGATTTTATGATCTCCAGAGGTCCCTTCCAACCCCTACCATTCTATGATTCTATGATTTATACCTTAATTATATTTATATATATCATACTATATGTCTTTTTTGTGCTCCAAGAAACCTATTATGTTAACATCTGAGAATACAGGATAGTAACTCTTATTAATGTAACTATTTGTTAACAACTGGCAGAGAACTTTCCCTAATGATCTAAAATCATTTTAGGTTTGTCCATTCAAGAGTACATTACAGTTATTAACCACAAGATGGCTCAAAAGGAGAGGGAAATGAAGGGGTTTTATGTCAGTAAAGGAAAACAGTTTTGCATTTTTAACTAAACTGCAATCCTCACACATGACATTAAATGCATCCAGTTCAATCCATTATTAGAAGACAGAAACACTGTACTGCTACCCAGTTTAGATAAAAGATAATAATTTGTTTTAGTTTCCTTCACTATAGAGTTAAAAACCTTGGGATCTGTGGGAGGATAGAACAAGAATGACAGAAAGAATCAAACTTTTAAAGGCAATACTTCATTGAAAAACTGCTGCATGTTTCACAGATTGAATAAATCCCCAGTTATCATTAATTAAATATTTTTAATTACTCTGTGTGAATAAGGCATATACTTTGTTAATGGCACATAAATTGCTAATAATATATACAGTACAGATAATTTAGTTGCCAATATTAAGATGTAAACAGTGCTTATCTCCTTTCTTTTTTGTTTACTAATACATTGTCAGCTATCCATGATTTTACTGCAGATGGAGTTACATGTAGAATCACCAACTATTAACATCAAGATACAATATAAGGATCCTTTCTTCCTTTATAGAACAGATTCTCAGAAACTCCTGTTTTGACCATTAAAAAAAAAAAAAAAGGACTTCAATTCTTCAAACTCTTTCTATATTGATGGGGAGGTTTCTGCACATGTCTTAATGGCTGGAGCAAAACCATCACAACAAAAAAACCCCAGACCCACCCTGTTTTAAACACCACATTCCTCTAAAATTGAGAGATCCACAAATATCACCTCCTGCATTTTTGCTCTATAGTAATAGTCTCATTCAAGTCTTTCTAGACATATGTAACTGAGATGCAGTATGTTTAAAACCCAGATTTATGTCATTAAATACAGGATATATGGTTTATAGGATGTGATCTCTCCAATTTTAATTGAAAGAGGTCATGTATTCACAAATAAATGAAAGGATCTATTTATATATAAGCTTATGTCCAAATACTAGAAATTACAACTTAATAATAATATTAATAATAATTTAAATGCATATGAAAATATTTCA
>WTSP01004280.1:28420-50516 GCA_025331215.1 Actenoides lindsayi
ATTTATCCTCAGTTTTCTAATGTTTGACTTATTAGTAATTGTAAAAGTTCAGAAGCACGTTGAAGTACAAAATGTAATGCATCACAGATTTATTTTTTTTTTTTCATTTGGTTAATACTTCAGTAAGTCAGTTTTATTCCTGATATCCTGAGTTGACAAAACTCCTACACATGATGAACTGAACATATTGTTTGGTTAAAAGTTACTTGTAAAGCTTAAAGTTAAATGAATTCCAAATGACACAAACAACAGCTTTTCATATGATTCCGTAGAAACTAATTTGGGTTTTCTATTACAATACTTGCCATAATAGCAGTGAAATGATTAGTATACTCCCAATTGAAATATAGTTATGAGCTAGAAGTGAATTGAGGTGTATATTCTAGCCTACTTTAACGCAGTTACAGATTTTCAAGGACTATGAGCTAATCTTCTACTCATTAAAATATTGTAAAGCATGAGGAATAAATGAACTTCATTTGAAGTATTCATCTATGAATTCTTAATTGCTTTAACTTGACTAAAGCCTGACTGGTGTCTAACTGAGTTTGAGAACAGGCTTCTAACAAGATCTATCAGCCAGTGTCAATTTTTGGCTGTCTTCCTGCCACAGGTTTGGAAACTTTGATGAGAGATACTTCGCTCCTTGCCCAACAGCTAATCAGCTGAGTCACAAACAAAGTTTATGTTATCATAAACAGGAGAAAAGGAATAAGCAAGTTATGAGCAGTAGAAGCATACAGCCAAGTAAAGCCTTTCAAGAGCACAGCCTGTTATCTTGGGAAGCTAATTTCAGATCACAGATATGAAAGGTACAATGGGTCCCTGTGCCTTGGAAAAATCTTGGTTCTAAATTTTGGATGGGAAAATGCAAATTTCTTTTCTCAGCTGGGAAGCTTCTAGCATCATACAATGTCAATATTCAGAAAAAAATGGATTTTCAGTATCAAGTACCCTACTTTGACATTCTTTGTTTTTCACAGGATCTAGGGTTGATTACAGTTCAGATCATAAAGATAAAATAAAATTAATACAGTAAATAGTGAACTCCCTGTGAACACCTGGTCTTTGGGTCCAGGAGAGATTATGAGAGAAAAAAAAGGTTAGAACTATCCAAAAATCACAGTTATTGATAGAATTAAAAATGAAAACCAGTCTTTGCAAATTCATAGAATCATAGAATCTTGGAATGGTAGAGGATGGAAGGGACGTGGGGAGGTCATTGACTCCAATCCCTTTGCCATGGAAGGATCACCTAGGGCAAGCCACTCAGGAACATAACCAGGTGGGTTTTGAAAGTGTCTAGAGAAGGAGACTCCACAACCTCTCTGGGCAGTCTGTTGCAGTGTTCCATCGCCCTCACAGTAAAGAAGTTTTCCCTCATATTGAGGTGAAATGTTCTGTGTTTCAGCTTGTGACCATTGCCTCTCATCCTATCACAAGGCACCACTGAAAAGAAACTGGCCCCTTCTCCTTGACACTCACCCTTCAGATATTTGTAAACATTAAGAAGATCCCCTCTCATTCTTCTCTTTTCCAGGTTAAAGAGCCCCAGGGCTCTCAGCCTTTCCTCATAAGAGAGATGTTCCAATCCCTTCATCATCTTCATAGTTCTCTGTTGGACTCTCTCTAGCATTTCCCTGTCCCTCTTGAACTGGGGAGACCAGAACTGAACACAATGCTCCAGATGTGGTCTCACTAGTGCAGAGTAGAGGGGGAGGAGAACCTCCCTCAACCTGCTGGCCACACTCTTCTTTGTGCACCCCAGGATACCATTGGCCTTCTTGGCCACAAGGACACATTACTGTTCCTTGGATAACTTATTGTCCACCAGGACACCAAGGTCCTTGGAGCTGCTTTCCAGCAGGTCTACCCCTAACCTGTACCAGTACGTAGTGTTGTTCCTCCCCAGGTGTAGGATTCTACACTTATCCTTGTTGAATTTCATTAGGTTTGCCTTTGCCTAGCTCTCAAGTCTGTCCAGATGTTGCTGAATGTCAGTACAGCCTTTTGGTGTATCTATCAGTCCTCCTAGTTTCATATCATCAGCAAACTTACTGAGGGTACACTCTATCCCTTCATCCAGGTCATTGATGAAGATGTGGAATAAGACAACCCAGTATTGACCCCTGGGGAACTGCGCTAGTTACAGTTTGCCAACTGGACTCCATGTCACTGATTAAGACCCTCTGATGTCTCTTGTTCAGCCAGTTCTCAACCCATCTCACGGTCCCCTTTTCTAACCCACACTTCCTGAGCTTACCCACGAGGATGTGTCAAATTCTAAACATTCATTTTCAATTGAAAGAAACCCTGAATTCTCCCAAGGCTACAGATGGTATAAACACTGTACACAACTGTCATTTCTTCTGGTTTGAGTCTATTGTGTCTTGAAGAAAACAATATGGAATCCAATATTAGTGATCCGCTTCCTATTCTACAGATGAAATCTAGTCCTGTTGGGGAATGGCTAGAAAACAAGGGTCATGTATCTTTAAGGGAAATGCTTGCTGAAGCAAAGTGTCAGGCTCGGCAGAAGTTATAGCAAGGAACAGCGAGGTCAGCATGACCTTCAGCTTGTGAGCTGTACAATAACAGAAAGTTGTGGTCGAAGGAATGAGGGTGTGAGTCGTAACTATCGCCGCAAGGGGATTGGATTAGGAAAGTGTATCCTAAACAACAACCAATGAGTAACGGGCAAGTGTACCTATTGATAAGAAGACTGTATAAAAGCACCCTTCTGATCTCTAATAAACGAAGTTTGCTTATCAATCATATTGATTTTCTGCATCTTCCCTCATCGCTCCGCATAGTCCCTCTGAATTTAGTGATAAAACTCTTAGAGATTCTCTCCACATTTCAAAATTTATCCTAGTGAACTGAGACATGGTAAGTAGAAAACAAGTTGCTTAACTGTTAACTCTTTCCTCAAAGGTATTATTCAGTTCCCTTATCCCTGCTGCAGTTTTAGACAATATCACTTACTAAACAGACAGTTGGATAAAAACAGTCAGCTTGTGATATTTCTTTCTTTCTCTCTCTCCTCAGTTACTGGTACTTTCAGAGTCATCTTCAAAGAAACATGAGAGACTTCTTTTTTCTGTGCCTTGTAAGGAGCTTAACGTCAAAGTGCAAAGATCTGCACAGTTGGAGTCTTTTTGGTCACTCAGTCATCTGAGAAGCCAATGGGTCGGGCAGAACAGACAGCACCAAAGATTACCCTGTAGCTTTGCTCACTGTTGAGCACTGACTTGAATCTACCTTCTCTTCCATTTCTTATATTTTTCTTAAGAATTTAAGATGTTTTTTTAAAGATTCTGATCTATCACATTAGATTAAAATTGCACAGTGAATTAAAAAGTACACAGGGAAAGGCTGGCAATAAGTGTAGTTACCAAAGTATACCAAACTAGGCAAAAAATTACATGAGTTTATGAATCTATCTTGTAGAAAAACAGGGGACAGGCAACACGGTCTCCAATGGTAAAACCCTTTTTTGCATGGGCTGCTTCCTTTTCAACATGAGGGGCAATACTGTTTTACTGTTAATTTTATTGGCACAACTTTTAAACCATTGCATGTCCCATTTTTATTGTGACCTTGATTCTTTTCTGAGCAAGAAGGTAACTGAAAAAAAAGAAAAGTAGAAAACTTAACAGACACTGCAAGTTCAAGATATTCATTTTTGGGTATTACTTTATCTACGTAAACACACTGAGGTCCCAACGAAGATTTTCATACTTCATTTTTGCACTTCCTTAAAGGAGACTTCAGTGCCTATAATCCCTTCATAATGTATTGATGGAAAACAAACTATGAACCAAATTCTAACTGCATATCTTATACTATGTTTTTCTTCATTTTGCTACACGTCATGGCTTTTTCACTGTAGCTTTTTGAGCTATTCCTTAGAAGAGAAGACTACAGAGAAAAATCACAGTACTTTAGATGGACTGTACAGCAATAAGTAACCACCCTTTCATCTGGTTTTATAAAAACATAGTTTCAGAAAGCATAGAAATTCCTTTACAATTTCTGTGTTGTTAATTCCCTTGTTCAGGTTTTCCTTAGGAATACAAGTATTTAATTTTAGGTGACCATTACTTTAAAAAAAAGATTTAATAAAGGTATAATAAATTCAGAAATGTTGGGAAAAGCTCCATTTTTTTTTTTTTTGTCTCTAAATAAATAAACACTCTTTATTTACTATTCTACTTATTTGAAATAAAGTCCCTGACAAAAGGAGAAAACTCTATTGTGTATTCAAGCATTGATGCCACAATTGTTTCCTACTGCTTAAACTTTTATTCAGCATATCTATACAGTCTACCTAAAAGCCAACATGAGTAACAGGGCTCAAAGAAATAGCAGCAAGAAGTGAAGTAAGGGATATTTAAAGTACAAGTTTTCCTTTCAGAATTTTATTAAGATTTTGTGGGTATTTTCCCCATAATGACTGAAAAACTAAGACTGGGAAAAAAATAAAAGCAATCTTAAAAATTTTAGTAGAAAGACTAATTAATTTCTTAAAAATTCCGGTATCCTCATATGACCAATTCTGTTCCCTGCAAAGCCAACAGGAAACCTGATGTAGAATGTTATGGTAGTGAAATGAATGTCTATTAATTTTCAAGTTTCCCTTCACCTCTCAATTTGCTTATTTTTGTAAAAGAAATGGTTTCCTCAAGTAAAAGAATCCAATGCTACTGTACTTGGTAAGATTTTTTTAATGATAATATTTTCTGTACCTTCTTGCTGAACACTTAATCGAAATAATTATTATGACTTTATTATTATTAAATATGCTGCACCCCTCATCTTTCAAATAAAAATCCATTGGGATAAAATAGTTATAGATTATCTGAAATTAGGTAAGTATTGAGTGATGGAAATGACTAGTAAATGAGTTAGAAGATTATAAATATAAGGAAGACATTGAGACCATAACAATTCTGTGATATTGATTGGGAGGTGGACAATGTTTCTTTTCTTCTTTTGGAATATGAGTGAGTTCTGGGATTTCCTTTGTGATTGTTCACACACTTCCAGTCTAACTGCTGTGATAGCTTGTTAGGGTCTTTCACTACTTGAATTATTTATATTCTGGAGAGAAAGAACAAGTGACAGTGAAATAGAGTAAGTACACAGGAGGAGCAGGAAATTGCCTGAAGCTATGATAGCTTCAGCTGTGAGAAGATGGCATCTGCTTGGCTAAGCAAGTCAGAGAAGTATTTAGATAAAAATTCTTTAAACAATAAGACTTAGAAATTTTTATGGGATAAGAACCAATTGACCTTGATGGTGGGGAAAATCAAGACTGTCCTCCCTTTTGAACTAACTTAAAGTTTTGAAGGACAGGAAAACTAAAGTTTTAAAAACGAGCCTGTGTCTATCTAACCTGTTGTGTGCATTATGAACTTCAAAAAATCTTTTCCAACCTAAACAATTCTATGATTCTATCAATTTTTTAAATCTTTGAACATAAGAAATATTCACCAGCTGATAATAATAAAAAGTTACTAACAGTACAATGAAATAATTTGTACTGTAAATTGATGGTTCATAACTCTTAACCCAAAGATAAACTGGATGCTGCTTCTACATATATAATTTACTATGGTGTCCTGATAAATATGAGTGATATTTGCAGTAATTTAATTTATTGGTTTACATGTCCAATGTATTCAAGTAGAAGAATGAAAATTCTCCTAAAAAGGTTGATGGAAGGCACAATTATTAGTGAGGAACAGCTCTGGGATTGAAGGACTTTGAATAAATCTTTTCCTTCAGTACAGATTGTTGAGATAGTTAGTGCTGATATATTAGACAGAGCTGCTTTTTGAACACATTTCCTCTCTGCATGTGGAATACGATTAATTCAGCTCAGCAGTTTAAATCAGTGCAGAAAATCCATACAAAATACCTTCTAGTTTAGCACCCAGTAAGGTCATGTCTGGTAAGAAAAATAAATAAATGTACAGCTCTATGAAGGAAAGAGCAGGTAACTGTAAAATGGCATGAACGCTTCTTCTGTTAGAGAGAACACTCAAAGGCAATGATGGTTCGCTGAAGATGAACAAATAAGACATTTATTTCATTCTGGTTTTGAAAGATGACAGACCAAGTGTAGCAGTGTGAATGGACAAATCCAGCAGGTGCTGCTGGCACACAGTATGACAGTTGCTGCCACATACTTGCCTAAAATTCACTTTTAAGATGTTAGTGAAAGTAAATATGGAAGCAATTAGAAAACATACAAAGGATTATTCAGCTTCTAAATAGTAGCTGACAACAGCAAAATAAAAATGCTGCACAAGGTGTTTCAATAGAATAAAAGGAAAACCATTTAATATGGAGGGAAAGTAGAGGCGACATCTTAATAAATTCAAAGTTCAGTTAATTTAGTTGTGTGATTTTATATGATTTCTCAGAACTCAAATGATCTCTGTTAGGATTTATTTAGCACATGGTACAGAAGTAGGTAAGCACTGATGCATGAAATTTTCCTGCCCCTAAAATTCAAGTCCGTGGTTCCCAACCTCTGTCTGAAACTCACCACACTGCTTGAAAGACTCTCTGATACTGCTCAGTATACATTTCACTTTCTACTTTGTTTCTTTCTTTGGTTTACATGAAGCACAAAACATGATGTACAAGTGTCATACTGGTTCACTATGGGTGCCGCTGGGCCAGAAAAGGTGATGACTTTTATGTAGGCTTCTTAACAAGTCTGAATTAGTTAACAACTCTAATTCATTTAGTGTTCAATATTAACGTGGAAGACATTTAAAATCAGATATATGTAAACTGATTTTGAGATACACAGTCAATATTATTAATCTAATATTGTTATAAGGGATACAATTTTTTCTCCTAGACCTGGTGAATAATTCACTATACAAAATTTTCAAAATGCTTCACTATTTTTCTGGTCCCAAACTCCAACTAGTTTCAAATTACCTGATGAATTGTTCCTGTGAGTAAATTCTTGATCTGTATTTTATGACTAGTTTCATTATCTCACCTTTTGAAAGCTGATTTGTTTTGAGTAAGCATATAATTTTTTTAAGAAAGGGAGGTATACACATCTTTTTTTGTGGAGATTGAGATGTTAAACCTTTCCAGAACATATTTTTGTGTTAAAATCTTTCATAACAAGTAGCTGAAAGAAGAATACTTGCTTTCCCAAGAATAAGATAAAACATTATATTATTAGGCCTTGTGAGATCACAGTGTTTCTGTTCATGATGAACAGCAAGGTACACATCTATAGGAAGCCATACAGGCAAAGGCAAAGTATGTACAGAGCTAAGATTTCTTCAGAAGTCAACAATGGAATTTTCAAGCCTTTTAAAAACACCTATTCTCTATCTAGCTCACATTTTAGGAAATTAATTCTGAAAACTCTCAAATAATCATAGTTTGTTTTTTTTCATTGACACTGTTCTAAATTTACACTTCAGTTTAGCTTTACCAGAGCTAAACTTTTTCTCCCTATGTCATGTTTCTGAGACAACATTTGAGTGATAAGTGAAGCTATTTTTTCATACAGATTCTCTTTACTCCCATTATACCTCAACCTAGTACATATTATTTTCTTCAAATACATTTAAAACAGTGTATGGCAAATAAAAGAACTTTAGCTAAACAGTTAACAATCATTTACTTAAAGACACCACAATTCTCAAAGAAGGAAAGATGATCAACTTATGGCACATAGATTAGATAATAATCTACGTTGTTGGTCCATGGTGTCAGCTGGATACTGGTGGATACTGTTGGTCAATTGGCACTACTTGGGCTCAGTATGTTGAATATCAGTCAGACACACACAAATGAAGGATTATTGCTTAGAATTATGAGATGAGCTAAGCAGTTTAAGAAAAGTGCCCTACCAATCACTTCCCTGTTCAGTAATGAGTAGAATCAGAGAACAAAACCAAAACCAAAACAGACATGGAAACAAAACCAAATATGCAAACAAAACCAAACAAATCATAAACAACAACAACAAAAACAAAAAAAAAGAAACACACGTAAAAAAGCCACAAATTCAAGTTGATTACATTTTTGAATTAACAATAAGACATTTTTAACTCTGAAGTGCTGAATCTTAAATAACAATCTCTAGGATATTTTACACTCTACTGCATGTCCTGAATGGAAACTTTCTTAAGAAGAACTACCTGGTATTTATTTGCAGTGCTTCTCACTTCTGGGGACTGAAAACGATTCAGAATTACTTATATTAACTATTTGTTAATACTATTTCCCCAGCTAAAAATATATTACTTCAAATATACACATCCTTTCAAAGCTTGTTGGACTGTGTGAAGGGAATTCTAATTGATTTTCTATAAGAACAGTGTCCAAAAACCACAAAGCAATAAGACACATATACAGCTTCAGCACAACAGATTGCATGAACATGAAGATTGATCTGTTCTTTTTTCTTTCAGTAAACATGTTCCTCTAGGTCACTTACAGGAAAAATAATGTGGAGGCACCTCCTGATGTTTCTGATACTGGGATTGTAAAGTGAATAAAATGAGGATTTTAGGCTTCACAGCCATAAATCTTATATATCTGAAGATCACTGTAATCAATTCTAAAACTTAAAGAAATAAAATACTCCCATATTTCTTCACTCAAAGTGTACTTATGTAGTGGGAATGAATAAAAAAAGAGCAGTGAGCTTCAGTAACTTTGATAACAGATTTACTCTGCTATTCCTCAAGAAATTAAGAAGAAAAATGACAGTGAGAAGCATATGTATTTCCAGATACATTGTGTTTTCCTCCAGATGTGTTAAGAAATCCTTCTATATCCCCCTTTCCCACGCAGCCCCTTTTTAGTATCTTTTCCTTCTTTAATACTGTTAAAGTAATACTGTGATTGAAGTGCCATAGTCCCACCATCTTCCCTAATAACTTTGTTACCACTGCTGCAAACAGTATGCCAAAACAAAATTAACTTTACAAATTTGTCACTTATGTTGTCTGTATTTCAGTTATAATTGAAATGCAGATTAGCAGGTATCCAAACTCAGAATTCTATTGCCAGAATCACTGACATAGATCTATGCTTCATATGCTGCAGTACTATAAATTAAGTACTATAAATTAAGAAATACTATAAATTAAATGTGATTTCGAAATATAACAGCCACTTGACCTAACTGTAGCACCAGACACAACTGTAACACCATTTTTCTATTTTATTCCTTTTCAATGTCAGGAGTTGTATTTCAAAAACAAATTTCAAGAACAAAAATTTCCCCTTCTTCCTCAGTCATGCATACTGAATTTGTTTTTTAAGCTACTAGTCTAATTATCACAATCTACTTAAGGTATATTTGCATTCTACTATCATATTTCATACCAGTTTAAATATGCCTCTGCAACTAAGAATATGGATAAAAAGGTGTAAATTCCCTCAGCTACTGGTTTTTACTGTGAGCCTATTCAGGAAGTTTAATATTCTCTCAAATTCCATGAAATTTGTATCTCTATGCATAAAATCTCTAAATTTTTGAAAAACTGAGATTTAGTGCCAAAATAATATAGTTTATTACAAACTGGTGAAATTCACTTTCTGTCTGGGGTTGTGACAGAGTCCACTCCCATTTTGAAAGGCTCAACCAGAATGTAGATAGTCCTTTAACACAGGAGGCTTTTGCTTCTTTGCATTGCTCAGAAAAGAAAGAGGTGATTGTGTGAGAGAGTGCTACCTGCACAAATGCTCTTTACTACCTTATTTCCTTGTTTCTCCCATCTTCTCTCCTGTATGCAGGCAAAAAGAAAAGATGTCCAGACATTTTTTTATGAGCCTGGATAAATCTTGTCATGGGAGCTGTCAGACAGTACAAGGTTACTCAATACACTTTCAGTAACGAGTTGTCCCCAGCATTTTTTAATGCTGAATAGTTTAACCTCATTTAAATGATATTTTAATCCAAGCTATTTTGCATTATATCATTGGATCACATGCCTAATGTTTGTTGTTCACAAGATCAACTAAACACATGGAGGCAACAAATATACAAATTCAGAAGTGGGCAATATGTACATGTAAAAAGTCAGTACTTACTACTTTCAATCACTGCCATGGATTTTGCATTTATTGTTGTGTACATGTTTAAAAGAATGCATTCCAATACCAATTATTTTTTCTTAAGCTATTTATATGTCAAAGAAGAGAAACTGTTAGTTGAATAGGTCATTATTTTTCCCAGAAGTCACAAGCAGACAAATGACACGGACTGTTATGTGGTATACTCTGCATTGATGTTCCATAATTCAAATTTATTGAATCACGATGATTCACATGACACAGTGTTGATACCAGTAATAGCAGAAAAAAATAAAAATTCCTGTCAAAGGAAATAGAACTTCAATCTAGTTTCATCCTGGTTTCCTAAGGGAAATATGTGTTATCATGCTGTCTGTCAGCAAACTGACCATAATAGCTTAAGTAATTTTGGTCATCTTCAGACAAGTTTTTCTTTCAAAGATTAGCAGTTAGGTGAAAGATGTTAAATTATCCAAGGAGAGGTTGGCAGATCTAAGTCATGACATATTCAGCCTGATAGCAGCTGACCAATGAACCACTGTTGACATGCTGGCAACAGAGTTCTAGGACAGCAAAATTGAGCTCCCTGTTGTTCAGATAAGCCATCTTAGAAAATCTGTGCAAAAGCAAAGCTTGGAAAACTGGACACATTGGATACATATCTGAAAGAAATGAAGCTTTTCCTGGTCCAGGGGTGACCTGATGATCTCTTAGGGTTAAAAATACCGAAAATTTATTCAGTTGTAGTAATCCTGGATATTTAACACACAGTTACATTTGGAAAGCGGCAAGAATCTTTGGCATTAGATTTTCTTTTATATCTCTGCACATAACTGGTGTTTAAGTATGACTTGCAAGAATTAGGATATAACAATACAAAAATACCTGCAGAGTGGTTTAATTCTTTCCTAAAGTTTTTTCTTTAATATTCTTTCTGGATTAAAGAAAGATACCTGGTAAGTACAACTGTGGTTAGCAGTGAGGGAAAAAACGTTATTTGGTTCTTATAGCTAATGATTCCCAAAATGTTTGCTTTTCACTTCAAGTGCATCTATTAAATAAACTGGTGACTCCACTGATGACACAACATTGCCTTTTCTCTCCATTTTAAAAAAGACTTTTAAAAGGACAATTGTAGATGCAAATTTATTCTTTCTTTCCACTAATGAAACTAAACTTGTCTGTTCATCTCAGTTGCATACAAAGAACAGACAACTACATCTAGGCAGGTCTCCACTGTATAAGCCCAAACATGGAAAAGTCTTTGAAGTACAATGTATGTAAGTAGAAACTAAATTTATAAAAGGTCAGAATAATTAAGCAAAACACTCTATTTTAGCTCAGGAAAGGTGATTTTTGAAGGCACTTCTGTCTGAGAAAAAAAGCTCTATTGTTTTAAGAAAAATTCCTATATACTCTGCTTTCTCAAGATCATTTAGGCTTCTCAGAAAACAGAATAACCAAGACTTGGAATTGTTTCAACTGTCTTTTAAAGACTTTTTTAATCCATTTTATGTCATGGAAAGTCCCCAGCTAAAGACAACAGCCTTAGTGAGTGTGGGTGCTGTTGTCTTTCAATTTTATAGCTATTGAACCCAGAAGGATTCCTTTTCTCTAATGCTGCATTCACTAGGCATTTGCAACTACCCATTGCTACTGGCTGAGTCCCTGTTTACGTCTCTCAGCTGGTAATATATTCCTGAGCTGATGTTAAGCACTTGCGTGCTTTTACCCATAGAGCAAAGTCAATTATTTTCTTGGATCCTCACAGGACACATGTGCTCTGTTACAGTTTTGTGAGTTTACTTGCTATAAAACATTATATGGAAAGCTTTGTGAATAAAAAATGTTATGTATAAAATGTCCCTTAACAGTGATATTTGTATTGAGTAGGTGGGTGCTGGTACTTCATTAGCATGAGTTTAATGTCAGATGACCTCTAAAATTAAACCATTCTATGATTCCATGACAATGTGTCAGAAAGTTTGTTCAAGACATAAGACAGTCTGAAATTCTACTTTGACAAGACTTAATCATCTGTGCTTCCAGTTAAATGTCTGGATAGGGACTAAACTTGTACAGGATGCAAATAGAAGTCTGTTGACCAGGAAGAATAGAACCTAGTAGAAGTATCAAGAAAGAGATATGATTAGCAGAAACACATCCAGAGAAAGGTTGACATTCTACTTAAAATATGCAATCAAATAAATAATAATTCAGATTGGATGGAATTTCTAGAAGTTATCTGATCCAGCCCCCAAGTTCTAAGGTCTCTATTGGCCACAGTGTCAGCCATGAAATCAGATTCAACTGCAGCATTAGGTCATGTTGCTCAGGAACTTGAGTTCTGAAGATGTCCAAACATGGGGATTCCACTACTTACCTGGGCAACTATTCCAATATTTCACTACCTCAGAATGAAATAAAAAAACAGAATTTGTTCTTCTGCAATTGGTGAGTAAGGGCTAAAACTAAATCATTGTACATGTACTTCGTAAGTTTCTTATATGTGGTTTTATTCACAGAGAGAACTACTTTTGTTGTAGAATTCTGGGCCCACATGATGTGAAAAAGACATCTTTTTCTGTAAAAATCTAACTTTCTCTATAGATATAAATTAGGTAGATTTTTTCATGATGAAAATATTTTCCAGAGGAATTAGCACTGATATGCAAGTTGCTGTTCCATGTAATGGAAGGAATTTTATTTTTTTTCAATGGATCCTTAAGGAACTATTAAAAAATCTCCACTGTGTCTGGAAAATAATTGCACAGTAATATTTGATAGCATTTTCTAGGACTGTTCTGAAACTTGATCTACATTACAGCCAGTGGAAGGAAATTTCCTAAATTGCAGTTTGCTTTTAAAATGTTATTTATTTAACAAAAATATTACTGTTTTGTTATCAGAAAACTGTATTAAAACATAATCAGGAATACAAAATACAAGCACACTGAATGGAGACTTCTTAGATTGTTTATGGCCTTTAGAAAATGTGTGCATGCTTTTGAATAAAAATAGCTAATGAATGCATTTCACATTGCACAGCAGAAAGATCAAAAATAAATTCTTAGATCTACATTAATGGCTCCTGTGTCTGTTACTTCAAAGATCAAATAAACAGTGGCAAGTTCCTCTGACAGTACTTAGCCTTATTTATTAATTTATTGATTGATTCATAAACGCCACAGAAACTTTGGGTACTCTTTAGCACATTTTTATTCCAAGGTGAGAGACATTTAATTTCTGAATTTAACATAAAGCCATTGTTTCTCTGAGTATCAAGATGCCTAAGGAAAATCTTTAGGCTAAAGAACTGTGAAGAATGTGAGGAGAAACAAAGTTTCCTCATAAGAATAACTATAATCCTTGCTTAGATGTACCATCTGACACATAAAAATGATTTAAGGACTAAATTATTTCAGATTAGACTGTTAATAAGAACAATTTTAGATAATATCATTAACAATTTATGATGTTGCCCCTGTGATCAGAAAGACGTGTTTCATATAATACCTCCATGATGAAATCTATTTCTAAACTTCCTGTAGAAATGTTGATTTTTAAAAAGCAACTAAATATATTTTATCTCCAATTTTAAAATGGGCTTAAAATACATATTTTGATGTATATAATTTTCTGCATATAATTTTAGCAACAGAAGAAATGGAGATGAGATGAAAACATCGGTGGAATCCATATGTGCTTGTCTTTTATTCATAAGAAAATTAATTTGTGGCCCAATTTCTAAAGGCATTGAATGCTGATGACATTTTCAAATAACAGGCAATCTTCTGTTGTTTCTTAAAGATCATCAGATTTTCAGTGGTATAGTTTGGAAATTTCATATTTGTAAGTGGCAATTAAATTTGATCTAAGCAGGCAAATACTTTCTGTGTTTTATATTTCACCAGTATCCTCAGTAGTTTCCATTAACTACATAAATATGAAGCCATTTCAGAACCTGACTGCTTTGTATCTGAAAATATAGTCTTGACTATGAAAGATGAAATTTGAAATCATAAAGACATCAAGTTTTTATTCACTTGAACATCCATTACTTTATTTTTTTTAATCTATTCCTTCCCCTCCTCCTAGGTCACACTGTAATTTTGAGAGGTTTGGTCTCTTATTTTATTTATTGGAAAGTATAGTTTTCATTGCTTGATAAATGTAGAACTAAAAAAATCAATGCTTACAATTCCTTTGTTACCATGACAACTATAATACTAGCAACCGTGAATGATATCATTGTAACGTTAAGAAATATTTTAATTGGTAGAGCTGTTTCTAAATTATACCTAAGCCATTAATCAATAAGACAAAGGAGAAGGGGTGTTGTTCCTGACCAGCAGGAGGAAAATACCAGCTTTCCAGCACCTTAGAAGAAGTAATGAGGCAAACCTGGTAACAGAAAACCAATAAAATCTCTTGTTCAGAAGCAGTCTGTAGATGATTGTGCTGATAGCACTGTCTGGAAGGAAGGAAGAAGCATACTCAGACGATCTGCACATGGAAACTGAGGGATCTGAAAGGAGAATGCTGGATGCTTGGGCCACTGTCACAAAAAGTGTTGCCTGCCAGATAAAAGCAGCAAATAAAGAAGGATTCAAATTTTTAATTTTTTTTTTTTTAATAAATGGTTGCTACATTCTAGGCAGGTTTTATTCACAGACACCAGACACAAAAGAAAACCCTTCAGGCATGAGACTTCATCTGTGTCCTCTCCTACCTCCTTTCTCTTTTCTCAGACCTAACTTGGCACTAGATGTGATCTCAGTTCAGATCTGTATTCCCTACCTATTCATGCTCCGGTTTCCAAAGGAGTCACTGAGTATCAGTAACAGGCATTTCATGTTAAATTAAGTGAACATGATTTTGTTTGATTTTGAGCATTTAAAAAAACAACAACCTAGCTTTAAAATTGAACATGAAATGAAATATTGCAAAGGATATGACAGAATTTCTGAATATTTTGTGTAATAATTTTTGTGTTTGTAATTTTGTATACAATAACAAATCTTAATTGAAAATTTACTAAAACCCCAGAACATTCCCCTCTAAATAAAGTTATTAGTTAATATTTAAATCTTATTGAAGTGGATACTAAAGCCAATCTTTTCAGCTGTTTTTGTAATGAATAAAAAAAAATAAACTTTCCAAATAGAAGTATATAATCTATAATTCTGAAAGCATTCACTGATGTTTTCTATCCCCCAAACAGAGAAATTCTGTCTAAAACAACATCATGATGTGCTTGTCCTTATCTATATTTTGCTAGAGAAGTCTCAGAACAAATAATGAGAGCATAGTTTGGTTGGGTTTTTTTGAAAGGAAAATGAGAAAGAGGGAGCAGCTAGGAGAAATATAATGTGTTGAAGAATTGATAATTCACATCTCTAAAAGAAACCAGTGATCTTTCCTACTGAAAAGGAGGGATTCTGTATCAAGTCTGAGGTGTTTTAAAGTACCAGTGTAACGTTTAAAAAAAAAATTTTTAAAAAAATCTACATTTTCCTTTATTAGAAATCTTTATTTATTTTTTTTATCTTGAGTGGAAGAACCTAAAAATATTGATTTGGATTAGTGAAATAACAGAACTTTAGGGGAACCTGGATTTATATTTAGTTCTGTCAAATAGTCCTGTAAACAGTTAGTTCTTTTCCCTCCTAATGCAATAGTTCATTTCACATTCTGTGTCCAATACTTCACCCTTTCCTGAAAGTTTCATAATGCTGATAGCTGATGTTGTCTTCACTTGGCAGCCATAGTCTGCCCAGTGTTCCTGGCCAAGAAACAAGTCTGAAAGCATGCTTTGCTTTTGTGTGCATGCACCTTGAGTCCAGATGGCCTTTACTAGCAGTTCAGGAGAGTCCCAAAAATTAATTCCAGTAATCCAAACTACCAATGACTTGGCATCCTAATATATGGTATAGAAACATGAGGGAATTCACAAAGCACAAAGCATTTCAAAGTTATTTTACTCCTATTTTTTACTGTGACAATCACCATTCATAAAAGTCATTCTGTCCTTGAAAGGATCTGATAATAATTCTCACTTAAATAACCTTGGTATGACATTATCAGACAGACCTCTCAAAACTGGTTTTCATCACCTTTGGCTAATAAAATCTTGTTGACTATAAACCAAGTTAATTCAGTAATGATCGTAATCTGTCCATTGAGATCATTGGACGTACATAAAAGGTATAAATCTTTGAATGTTCTTTTGACTACGTAATAAACTTCTTTTTGCAGGAGAACTAGGTGGAATGTTATTCTCGTCCTTGGAAGATGCTTCCAGTACCATGAAACTACCTTCAATTCTTCTGTTGACAGGATCTTTGACAAAATTGCATACAAGGACAGTGGAAAAACTCCCAATTAATGCACTATCATATCCAACATTCAGTAGGAGCAGTCTACATGTGACAGTCAGGATTTATGATCAGAGATGCAGAACCTAATTTCTATTGTCTGTAGAAAAGATGTCACACAAGTAGTGCTGTGAATATTGAGATAAATAAGAAGGAATGTGCCCCTGCTGAAAAGAAGATAAAGGCTCTCATGGGCTGCTTTAGGCAAAGGATTGCCAGCAGTCAAAGGAAGTGATCTTTCCCCATTTTTCAGCACTGGAGAGGCCACATACAGAGTACTGTGGCCAATTCTTGGCTCAACAGTACGAGAGAGACACGGACTTATGGATACAGTACAGTGAGTGGCCACAAATATGAATAAGGAACCGGAGCATCTGACACATGAGGAAAGGCTGAGAGAGCTGAAACTTTTCAGTCTGGAGAAGAAAAGGCTCAGGGGGATGTTGTCAATGTGTACAAATACCTGATGGGATGGAATGAAAGAGAGGAGACAGGTTCTTTCTAGTGGTGCCCAGTGACAGGAGCAGAGGAGATGGGTTCAGAATGAAACACAGGAGGTCCTTTCTGAACATGAGGCAACTTTTTTACTGTGAAGGTGACTGAGCACTGTCACAGGTTGTCTACAGAGGTTGTGGAGTCTCCACCCTTTCAAATATTAAAAAGCCACCTGGACATGGTCCTGGGCAACTGACTCGGCCTGAGCAGGGGCTCTTCTTGAGCAGGGAAGTAGGAGCAGATGATTTCAGAAGTCCTTTCCAACCTCAGCCATCCTGTGATTCTCTGCTTCTCTGAAAGTTTTGGCAAATTGTCCAGAAACTCTTAACAAAAAAGGTGTCCCAGAAGAATCCACTATTCAAAATTTAATTGGTATGTCTGTGTTCTCCATCCTTATTTCTAAAACAAAATAGCTTTGTTTTTCCTTCTACACATTAGTATCTTCAGCAACTCTAGAAATGCTTGCTTCATTTAATGAATAAATGAGCTGCCCTGACCAAAATTCCTCCATGAACATTTATCCAGGCAACTGGTACCTGCATAGATTATCATAGTTTACTACAGAGTCATTCTAGCATAACACTGCAAGAACATTTCATCAGTGTGGGATGTAAAATGTAATTGCTCACTCACTCAACCATACCTTATTGTATCTTCACTGTGTGGTTTGCAGTAGTTTCAATTTGGTTTAATGGCCAATTGAAAACCTTGGCTTTATCTCCCTGTACAATTTTCATTCACTTCCAATAGGATTTTCCTCCCAGAATACTGTTAGTCTTTTTAAAATTTATACTTCAGTGGTAGGCCTTCCCTATTTTAATAAAATAATCTGGAGATAGAAAACAAAGGCTCTTTCATCAAACACTTCCTTTTGTATGTCATTACCTGATGAGGTAATGTCCTTGTTGGTTGAAATAAATATTGTCAAATGTATTTTGCTCATCTTATTATCTCATTGAACTTCCTAATCTCCTAGAGGCTGGGTGGGTTTTTTGTTGTTTTTGTTTTGTTGGGTTTTTTTAAAGGCTGAGGGAGTGGGAGGAGGGGTGGGAAATTCATACTGGATAGTTGAACATGGGAGACATCCCAAGGCATTAATTGGTGCAGCCTATGTATTTCTGCATAAATTGTTTCTTGATGTACCAAGACCACCATATAGACACATCTGACAAAATTGAAATAAATACAACAGTGGGGACACAAACAAACCCGAGAAAATATCACAGACAATTTGATTAAAATCAAAATTATCTAATCAATAATCATCCATCTTATGGAAATTTCTAACTATTATACACACTAAATTAGTGTGTGTAATGGTAATTTTTATCTCAGCATTGCATTAGGGTGTTGTATGTCCTTCATCACTGCCTCCTTATGCCAGTAAATTAAATTATACATAGTCATGTGCCTTCTCTGAAAAACTAAGGACATTCTTCAAGCTGACTACAAAATATTAATTGTATTTAATGTTTATACACTGTTTTGCATTGTCTTTTTTTTTTTTTTTTTAATTTTAAATCTCTAAAATGCTTTATCAAAATCAACCATGAATTCAGAGCACACTAGAGATAACTGAGACTGAAGATTGTCCTTCAGCAATTATGTCTGGGGACTGGAATGACTTCTGAGGAAAGATTATGCACTTAAAGAGATTGGGTTTTGTTTTAACCACTGGTAATTCAGTTTGTTTCAAGTCATGAAAATGTAAAGTTTCTGCATTTTTAAGCTCTAAGACCATCACTAGAAAAAGATCGGTATTAATTTTTTGTGCTAAAGTATCAATGTCTTCCACAGTATTAGGGAAATAAATGTGTAATAATTTACAGCACTGGTTCTCCAAATCACAGGGATTCCTTTGCAGCACTAGGGAATCAAAGCACAACAGGTACCTTTGTGATAATAGAATATATAATACATTGGAACATTCTAATACCTACATTCACTTTAGTGTTGTTTTTTATTTTTTATTTTCCTTATGGAGCTTATATTCTATATATAAGAACAGAGAGCCGCAATAGTGCAGACATGGCCTTCTCAAGATCACTGACTCCTTGAATAAAATGTCTTCTGCAAAGCTCCCAATACACCTTTTCTGATCAATGAATTTCCTACCTGCCCCATAAAACCAGTATATATGTAAATGCACAATGATAAACAACAAAATACACAGTGAAATGGGCTACTGGAGATCACTAAAATAGAGCACATTGAGCATGTGCATTGCACTTGCACCTTCAGAAGGCCACAGACCCATAACTTTATTCTGCTCACAAACTTCACTGTCAGAGTAGCAGTCCAAAATTCCTTATATGCCCATACTTGTTTGTTTCTTTCCTCACATATCTCTCCTACCAATGACTCAATTCCTGTAAGTGGCTGTAAAGTGAGTATTCAGATGGTGAGCTGTCAGATAACAGACTTGGTGAGAACACCTGAATATCAGTGATGCAAGTACCATGTGCATCATTCTCAATTGCAGTGAGTCCAGCAGGATTTCACTGGAAATGGATTGAGCAAGACCATCTTTTATTGGATTATTTACTTTGTTCTGAGTGACATCATGGAGTGATAAAATGCCTACAAAATAGCTTGTACATAAGCAGATTAGAATGGAACACTTGTTTGTGAAGAATTACATACATTTAAAACACATCCAGTGGTGTGAAAAGGATAACCTTTGATGTTTATCCAATATGGGAAACTATAACTGCTTTTACTGTTTTGGTATCTGGAGACTAGTCACAAATAATGTCTAATCTGCCAAGATAATATGCTAGTGCAGGGAAATATGTTACAGATAGAAATATAAAAGAGATTTCTGGAAAGATAAGACTGAAAATGTTCTGAGTTGCACACAATCCCGGAATGGTTTACAAAATACATTTGAGGAATTTGAGAAGATTAACTAGTAGACAATCTTACTCTGCTGCATTCACAGTTAGAACTCAGAGAGTAAGCAAGCCTGAGTTAGTTGGCACACAAATTTGGTATTTATCCTAATATATTTATAAGTAGTTAACTTCTTTAAGAACCAATCTCTGCAAATGCTAATATTGGCTGCTTTTGCACTTTTTTCTTTTTTTGTCAGGTCAAAAGTTTTTATGGTCAGATCTTAACAGCAAACAAAATTGTATTTGTTTTCTTTGTCGATAAGTACAGAATCAGTTACACTTGTATAAATATTTTTATTCAAGTATTACTTTCTCCTCTTTTTGAAAATCCTTAATTTAGAAATATATCATTCAGGGGTTTGCCTGAAACCCTGTTTACATGGATAGTCACTCTCTTCTGGAAATTTTCAAATCTTAAAAGTCTGTGAATCCATGTTCCCCCTCACATAAACATGGACATGACATTACGTGAATTAGTTGTAAAGGTAGTTAATCCAAATTTATACACTGATCTATTGATAATTGCCTTCAACTGAAATACACATCTTGAGATTTTTAAGAACTGATCAAGTTCTCACTGAACTGGAAATCTCATTTTCCAAAATCTCTGAAAAGATTCATTAAAATACATATAGAAGGTTCCAGAGATTATTCAGTTCTTTATGCCAGCTTGAGCAATCAGTGTACTTCCTTAGACATATTCATTTCAAATGAAGGTTTCTATTAATTTTGCATGTGGTTTTCTTCAGTATATTAATTTTAATGTTCTTTTTATGTGTGAAAGAGTTGATTGATACAACTCCAAGATGGTTATTCTTTAACTGATCTCTAGTTGTTGGTTTCCCCTGTTTATAAGTTTTTGCTTTGGATTTTTTTTCATTCTCAGACATTTACAATTACATCTTAACAGTGTCCAACAGTGTCCCTCAGTCTTCATTGTCCCCATTCCTCATATCTATTATGGTATCATTTATATCATATGTTTTCATCTGGCAGAAGTGGAAAACCTGCACTTCCTCTACTAAGTTATCAGGACAGTATGCAAAAAATCAGGCACAAAAGCAGCTGCATTGGCTTTACTCTGAGTCATCTTTAATAAAGATTAAGGACATAGTAATTTATCGTGTGAAGACTTTTTATGATACAATGTTGAACTCTTCTCTAGTGTCCTCTTCTACTAGAGGCAGAATTACATCTTAAACATTTGATATATATTGTATATATAAGTATATATGAGTTTAAGATGAGTATAAGAATGTTGTCAAGTCATGCAGAGAAATAATTGGAAGGTTGAAAGCTGAACTAGAAGTTAGTCTGGCTTTAGAGGTGAAGAGCAATAAGAAAAATTTCTATAAAGAAATACACAAATATAAAAAGAAAGGCCAAGGAGGGCCTCCATCCCCTATTAGATTCAGAAGGAAATATGATAATAAAAGATGAGGAGAAGGCTGAGGTGCTTAATGCCTTCTTTGCCTCAGTATTTAGTAATGGAAACACTTGCACTGGGGAAAGTCATTCCCCCAAGCCAAGAGACAGAGGCCAGCAGCAAAATTATCCCCCTACAATTCAAGATGGTCCATGACATGCCCCTCAATATCAATGTAAATAAATCTATGGGGCTGGATGGGTTACATCCTAGAGTGCTGAGACAACTGGGAGGTGTGCTCACAAGGCCACTGTCCATTACTTATCAGCAGTTCTGGCTGATTGGGGAGGTACCAGCAGACTGGAAATCTGCCAACATAACACCCACATGTAAGAAGGGATGGAAGGTTGATCCAGAGAACTACAGGCCTGTCAGTTTGACTTTGGAACCAGGAAAGCCAACTGAGCAGATCATCCTGGGTTCTATTCTGCAGCACATGAAGGACAACCAGGTGATCAGGACCAGTCAACATGGGTTTATGAAGGGCAGGTCCTGTTTAACAAATCTGATCTCCTTTTATGACAAGGTGACCCGCTGGTTGGATGAAGGCAAGACTGTGGATGTTATCTACCTTGACTTTAGCAAGGTATTTGACACCATTTTCCACAGCGTTCTATTAAGGAAATTGACTGCTCTTGACTTGGACGGTCGTACACTTTCCTGGGTGAAAAAACAGTTAGATGGATGAGTCCAAAGAGTTGTGGTCAATGGAGTGAAATCCAGTTGGCTGCCAGTCACAAGTGGTGTCCCCCAGGACTCAGTACTGGGGCCACTCCTGTTTAACATCTTCATCAGTGATTTGGATGAGGGGATAGAGTGCACCCTTGGTAAAT
>WTSP01004281.1:0-10617 GCA_025331215.1 Actenoides lindsayi
CCCGACGGAGGGTGTGGGGCAGAGCAGCCGAGGGGAGGGGACAGGCGGGGAGAGGCGAGGCTGTCACCCGGGCCTGGGAACAGGGGTCCTGCCGGGCAGGCTGGGGAGGGCTCGGTGCGGCCGGAGCCGGGGACGGGGTGCGAGGGGAACAAAAGCGTTGGCAGCCGTGGCAGGTGGTGCTGGGCTCTGAATTGTCGCCCCAGGGATGGAGGGATGGGCACTGTGAGATGCGTAGGCTCTGAAGGAAACAAGGCTGTGATGTTTTGGTGTTTTTTTGTTGGTAGTCCTGGTGTCTGTTTGTACAGGGATGTATCGAGGAGGAGGCTCCTGGGAGCGAGACACAAATTCCTCTCGGCCCCCTAAATATGAAGGCTGATCTTGCTTCAATACCAGCTTTCTTATTGTTATTGTTACTTTAAAATTAAATTTTTTTAAATTTGGCCGCAATTATTTATTTATTTATTTATTTACAGGTGATAGGATCTGTCTGATAGTCGTGGGAGACCTTAAAGGTTTCATCTTTGCTGGAATTGTTGATCTCTAGCATGTGAAGTTTTGTAAATCCTTATTATCTCAATGCTTACTTTCTTTTCAGTATGGTCATCTTTTCTTGCTGATATACACAGATTTTATTTTTATACAGGAAAGAAACCCAGCTTTGTGGATTTTGTTAATGACAGGAAAAAGATAAACTTAATTTGGTTTTCTAATGTATAATTTGTTTCCCAGAATACAGTGATACAGAATTAGTTGTGGTGGTGTTTTATCTTTATGATCTTGGAAATACATGAAAGAGTAATGTTATTATTCTTTGCATCTTAGTTAACATGAAGATGGAGGATTATGAAATATTCTGTAAGAAGCATCTTTCTAGAATCCAAGAAGAAGCAATAAAAAGAGAAACCTCTTTTGTTGTTCAGCATAAAAATCTCTCTCTCATTCAATTCCATGGAGTTCCTGTGCTTTCCCCTCTGGTAAGGCTTTTTTTTTTCCCCTTCCTTTTTCTTTTCTTCCCTGGTGTGCTTACTGTGCTATTGGCATTAGCTTTGATGTCCATGTGTAATGATTCTACTAAAGGCACAGCTATGAGTTATTACCTGGACTGCTGCTTAGTGTAGTCTAAGCATTGCTAGCCTTGATTTTACAAAGTAAAGGGGTTAATTGTACCTTTTTTTCACATTGACTACATTTGCTTCCATTTCTTGAAATTTTTTATCTTCACAAGGGGAGTAAAAATATTTGTGGTATTAAATAGATGAATATTACTGCTGGGCTTGACTTATGTAAAATCATGTTAACATTCTAAATATTGAACATGTGAGTTTGTTTAAAAGTGACAAAGAAAGGTGCAAATAGGAAATACTGATATAGTTAAAAAGCTTTTAAGTCATTTTCTTTTTTATCTGTGTTTGCAGCTTCCTCTAATGTATTTCACAGACTCATCAATTATGTGAAGTCATTCTGTGCATAATGCAAACAGAGCCAAGCAGAGGACTGTTGGTAGTTTGTGCAGTAATGCAGCTGATTTCCTTGTTTCAGTGATTGGAAGTAGGAATGAAGCTAACAATGAGCTCCAAAAATTGTGATACAGATATATATTGGGGAGTAAATGATGTATTGTAACACTTTTCATTTACAAAGGGGTGCATATTTTAAAGTTTCATAGAAGAAATACATAGTTTGACTTGAGACTACATAATTTTGTAGAACTTTGTGAAATTATTTCTTATACATGTACTTTTGTAGATCTAGGTTAGACTTTTATCAAAACTACATAATCTAAAGCGGTAACTCGAAAGATTTTCAGATTCTCATTGTTGAAAGGGTCCAGAAGACTTCTTGCATACATTTCTGTCTTGTTGTGAAATTCACCTCTGGTTCAAGAGGGAAAGTGTGAGCTAGTGCTTCATAGAGCTTAAATATTTGACTATGGGTAGAAAGATCAGTCACAGAGGGCTGTATGGGATGTCCAAACCTCCCGTCACCGTAGTGGACTGAGAAGGACTTGTCCTGCAGCATGAGTGAGCCCTGTGTCATTTGACAACAGTCCTCTTGGTACTGGAGCATGTACCTGTTCATGCACATTTTTAATTAATGCAAATGTTCATGCATTTATAAATGACCATTTAAATTCCTGTTCATTTGCATGTGTACCAAGAAGGGATTGTGTACATCTTCCATTAATAAAAGTGTCATTGGTTAAAAAGAATCTGGCATTTAAGATGTGTGCAAAGTCTCCATTTAGGGGGTTGTTCTTCTAGTGCTTTGTTCTGTTGTCTAATTTTTTTCTGTAATTCTGTACTGAACTTTGCATTTAGTGTTATAAACCATGTTTCTAACACTCTTTTTTGCAGCTTAGCCTTGAGAAGAAAAAGGAAATACAGCAATACAAACAGAAAGCACTGGACCTAGAGACCTGGAGACAGAATTCCCGGAAAAGGGCTTTACTGAATCGTGTACAGGAGATTATTGAAAATGTTCAGGTAGTCTTAGTCCAAAGCCTTCTTGCAGCTTTACAGAAAAATTCTGCTTACAGACATTTTGAGAAAGTGCTGGAGTTTAAGTATTCACCAATATAAATATGAAATTAATAGCAGTTAACTCTCCGGAATGAGAGCTTGCTGGTGTTTCGTGCTGTGTGACCTGATAATTGATTATTTAGTGATAACATCTCTGTTCATTTGCATTTCACTGCTTGTTTTGGTATATACAAAAGCCAGACCATGACAGATGCCTGACTAGCCTTTGTAACTGTGTTTGAAACAACTAGACTGTAAAAGCAAACAAACAAAACTCCCAGTGTTAGAGCAACTGGCTTGCTTTCTTTGCAGGCTTGTAGTTTAATCAGAAAATAATCTCTGATCAACCTTATGATTACAGAACTAAAATGACCTTCACAAAAACTTGTACTTCTATTGTATGCTTTATAATTCTACTACAAGTATTTTGTTTGCTGCTTCAATGATTAATTTAGTAGAGATTTAAATGGAAAAGCATATTAAATACATCTAATCAAGTGATATTTGTCTTTGAAACAGTTGTAGTACAGTCTTTGAATTAACCTGTTGCTTAAACAAGTACAGTTAACACTGAATGTGTTGTGTTACTAAGGTGGCAAACAAAACCTACTAGTTGCATTGTTTACTGGGGTGGACATGGCAACAGTCATCTGGCTTGGGATTCAAATTGCAGATCAGGAACAATGTTCAATACAAAAACTAATTTTTTTTTTTTCTTTCAAAGGTGTCGCCTTTATAATTATGAATTGCAACACATGGGATAACTGATAGAATCATTTTAGTGTGAAAGTCCTTTTAAACAAATGCTGGCTAGAAGTAGCATTAATTCTCACTTCAAGTTGGTTTTCCAAGTACTTGACAAATGAAAACTCTTATTTAATTGGCTCTGGATCAGTAAAGAAACGAACAAATTATGTTCTAGTTCCACTGTTTGTATTAGGAATTTTCTTTATTTGTTCTATAGTCATCTATAGGTCAGTCTATATTCCATGCTGAAATTTTTCAATTACATTTTTTATTTATTCTTATCCATAAAATTATTTGAATATATCCAAATTAATTTATGAAGAAAAGAGAATCTTTGCATTCAGATACTTTGTATTGGTAAAAATGCCAGTGGACAATTACTCAAATTTGTATTTTCATTCCAATAACCTCTTTCTCATTGCAAAGAGCTCTGTATTGTAAGTCATTTGTAGGAAATTGGTAACAGTCGAATTGCAAATTTTTAGCGGTTTAAAGGTGATAGCATTTGTTTGGGTTTTTTTAATTCAAATGAAGCTTGTGAGAATCTAAGGAGATTTCATTGAAAATACATAATTTTTTTCCATTTTTATTAGCAGATCAGGAAAGGACCCAGCATGAGTGATGTGAACACACAAGAGGCTGAGGATACTTGCCCTGATTCAGATTCAAAAGCTTTGACCGACGTCACAGCTCTGTCAGATGTCAGTTTGGCGTGTTCTCCTGACAGGCATGGTCCCGCAGAGCTTGAAAAGACACCAGAGCTTACACCATCAGATACTACTGGGCAGATGACATCAGATGTGACAGAAGTAGTTAAAACAAGAGAAGAAAATATTTTTTCAAAGCAAAGTGAGAGTAATGTCTCAGAAGACGTACCTTGTCCAAAGGCTGTGTGTCCGGACAACATGCATAACATTGCAAAGCCTGCATCACAGGCTTTGCAAAAGCAAGAAGGACAAGAAGTGCCACCGTTGGATGAGGAAGCCCGAGATCCGTACGTAATGAGTCTTCAGAATCTGATGAAGAAATCTAGGGAGTATATAGAGAAAGAGCAAACCAAGCGTAGCTCAAAAAGTTATTCAAAGAGAAGTATGAGCGAAAGTCATTCGGATAAAGAAAATGATGGCGTTAAAACAACTGATTTTGTGAAAGAAAGAGTAAAGCTTACAGGCAGAAGTTGCACTGCTCCGACACTTGATAAACCCAGTCTTAATAAATCAAATACCCTTCTCCAAGGTGCCTCTACTCATACAAATAACACAAGTATGTCCACTTTATCCAGTTTTTCTAAAGTCGACATACCTATGAGAGTTGGGACACCCCCATTGGTGGATTCAGATTCGGATGAAGAATTTAAGAAGACTTCCATGTTTGATCGTGACAGTAGCATTGTCAGAAGCCTCACGGGCTCTTACGCCAAATTGCCGAGCCCAGAGCCCAGCATGAGCCCTAAAATGCACCGAAGGCGCCCGAGGCCTTTATCGATGGGACACATCGTTATAAACAACCCTGTGAATGCTTACGAGTTGAGTCCTAAAGGCAAGGGTAGAACGATGGATTTAATCATGCAAGATATTGCTGATAAAAATAATGTGTCTGAATCGGTGCCAAAGTTCATGGTGGACTTCACTATGGTTTGCCCTAGCAGAGTTCCTGGTGTCAACAGGAACTCTTCAGGTCCTTGTGATGGGTTGGGGGTCTGCAAACCAAATCGCCATTCCTTTGGGCACTTGGAAAGCAAAGGAACGTTGTCAGCTACAGTGGAAGGACAGGTAGTGATGAGCAGCAGAGGGCCCTATAAAGCAGAGACTACTGCTAATACTGTAGCTCCAAAATTGAATGAGCCATTTGCCATTGGTCAGTCTACAGTCGCACAGAAGCTCCTAGCTGTGAATGACATCAAACCTTCTAGTTTGCTAGAAAATACTAAATGCAACTCTTCAGTAGAACTCAATAAATCTTACGATGTAGAAAACCCATCCCCACTACTAATGCAGACCAAGAATATGCGACAGCAGATGGATGCTGCAAGTGTTTCTCCAGCGAATGAACAGTTTCTAGAAGATAGTTTTGAAAAGGTAAAACATAGACTTGATTTGGACACTGACAACTGCCAAAAAGAAAACAGTCCCTGTGTTCTGACAGTGGGAATGGAAGAACAAGAGAAGCAGTGGTTGCAAGAGCAGAAATACCCTGTGGGATCAGTTTACGTTACCAAGAGTGCAGCCCCTGACAGCATGGCAAAAGGTAAAAGATTCCTGTAGCTGAGGGCTTTTCTTAAACTTACTTCTTGGCTTATAAATCTTTCAGAAAAAAGCCCAACAATTATTAGTCATTGGTGTTTCTAAGCATGTACACATATAAAAAGGCTATGATTTTATTGAGTGTAAATGATTTTTTTTGGGGGGGGGGGAATCTCATTATTTCTCTAATTTTTAATTAATGACAGATTCTGAAATTCAACTTGCTACTTGAGCCATTTTTAACTCCTACAAAATGGAGTAACTGCTGTTTTAGGAGTTGCCTGGAGTTAAAAGTCTTATAACAGTTATTTGTAACAAATACTGGATTAAAAAATTTATGAGGAAACATCAGTTAAAACATTAGTAACACATTGGTGTTACTGCTGTTCCATTCACATGCTTGTCCCACAAATATGAACATGCAAATAATTTGAAGGACTGTAGTAACTGATGAGGTTCTTTGCAATAGATCATGGAAGTTTGATATCAAAGATATTGTAGTTTTTTACTGATGATGCAAATTATACCTGTTAAAAGTGTGTATCTGTGGCAAAGGTCATATGGAAATAAATTATTACTTGATTCTTTGTAATTTATCTTCTCAGAAGATATTTTAAAAACTAAAATGTTGGCCTTTGAAGAAATGAGGAAGAGACTTGAAGAACAGCATGCACAACAGCTGTCGATTCTGATAGCTGAGCAAGAGAGAGAACAGGAGAAACTGCAGAAGGTAAGGTAAAAAGAGGAAAAGTTCTAAGCAAAGGGCATGTGCGTTGTATTGCAGTTTGTCAGGGAGCAGTTGGTTTAAAAATGTATATTCTTGCTTTGCAGAGGTAGAAAAACAGTCTTATCGTTGGATTCTTTCTTTTGTAGGAACTGGAAGAGCAGGAGAGAAAGTTGAAAGGAAAGAAGGTTGCCACAACGGAAATAGAAATTTCCAAAGTGAATATTAACAGTAGGATGGAGTTGGAGTGGAGGAAAAGAAGTGAAAGTGGCTTGCTGGAAAGTGTGCAGTCTCAGCTGGAGACAGTCCATAACGCAAACTCTACCAGCATTGGTAAAACTTAGAGTGTAGAACATAGAAGAAATGTTGTGCTATATGTTGTGATATACCTTGCTATGCAGTGCTTGGCTGTTGTACTGTCCCACTGCCCCACGGTATTGAGAAATGCAGCCTTCTGTCCTAGAGCACTTGTTGGTCAGGAGGTATGGAGAGCTGCTGCCTTCAGCTGTTGACAGCATATGCAAAACAAATTCCATGTTGCGTCTTTGTCTAGCTAGCATTTAGCAGTTTCAGCTGTCCTTGTATTGTGCCATGTATTGTTTGTTATATAACCATCACAGGGCAAGCTCTATGTAAATGAGCAATCAAGGATGAGGATGTGGATTTGCATCGTGTCAGAGAAGGTTCATCCTCATGCCACCTTTCTGCACTGCCACGAGCCAGGCGTTCTCCTTTGCCTAGGCCAATTAGAGAGGCACTGCCAGGAAGTACAGCTCTAGCTGATGGAACACCTCTCACCTCTTCCGGAAAGTTGTGAAATGCTTTGGTGTGTCTTCTGTTTAGCAAACTTTGCTAGGAAATGAATCAGAAATATTGACATTGCTTCTTGCCTGTAATTGACCTTGTAAACAGAGCTGCTGCCTCTGAGCTGAGTGTATAGGTGCACGTAGTCATTACTTTATGGACGAAAGCATGTGTTGAGCTGTGTATTCTGTTTTGCATGCAGGTTTTGCTCATACTACAACACCTAACACCTTTACTTCAACAAGTGAAACTTCATTCTTTCTCTGGGGACCATCAGGTAGTGGAGTTATAAAAACCTCAGTATCTAGGCCGAGTAACAGGATCAAAACTAGGTGGACTCAGGTAAGGAAAAAGATTTATTTACAGCTTAAAAAGCCCCCTAGTATTTGTAAGACACTAGTGACTTTATAATAGCTGTGCAGTAATAAATCTTATTAAAAAATTTAGTATCCCTTCCTATATTGACTTGGATTACGTGAGAGAACTGTATAGGATATTCTTCTTGTACATATAGGCAAAATAATCATACAGCAATATTATTGTTTTTGGTAGGTTAATATTATGGTGAGTACTTCTGGCCTAGCCAAAACCTTTATCAGCAGCTTGTTTCTTACTTGAAAACTTATGTCACGTAATTATTTTTATTTATTTATTTATTTTAAAGAATTAATTTATGATTCTTACCCTTTTTTATTGACTGTTTAGAAAACGCTTGTTTTCTTTAAAGGTTTTCAGTCCAGAGATACAAATGAAGTTTGATAAGATCACTGCTGTGGCAAAGGGGTTTCTCACTCGTAGACTCCTGCAGACAGAAAAACTGAAACATCTTAAGCAAACTGTAAAAGTAAGATCAGCATTTTTATATTATGCAGCTTTTCCTCCTGTTTATTTGTTGTGGTTTTTTTCCCCTATATTTAGTTGACAGATGACATCTTGCGTTTTCTGCTTTCAGAAGAATTTGAGAATGTCTGTCACGTGAATGTGGCTGAGCGTTGCTTTGCTTAGTGTCATAAGGTCCAAGTCACACAGAGAATATGTCCCATGCATGCAGTTTGTAACGATTACTTTGTTGCAAAGCGTTATGCTTGGTGCTTAATCTGATTTTCCTGTCTTCCCCAGGATACTATGGAGTTCATAAAAAATTTTCAGTCTGAAGCCCCGTTAAAAAGAGGAAGTGTTTCAGCACAAGATGCTTCCCTTCATGAAAGAGTAATGGCTCAGGTGACAAAATTGACTTTATTTTTTTTTCCATTTCCTTGCTATTCTGCTTTTGTAGTATAAATACATAAAAGCCTCACGGTGATTTTGTTTAAAGAAAAAAGTTTAATATAAGACTGTGAAGAGAAGACTTCGGTTTTGTGCCAACATATTAGAAGAGATTTCAGAATTATTTTTTCAAGTGCTTTGTTTAGATTGAAATTGAGAAGAGCTTGATCATCAGAACATGAAATGTTAATTTGACTGAATATTTGATTAAAATGTTAACGATTCTCTCCAGCTGCGTGCTGCTCTGTATGACATCCACGACATCTTCTTTACGATGGGGGCATCGGAAAGAATGAATATTCTCCGTCATGACCGTGAAGTTCGTAAAGAGAAGATGCTCAGGCAAATGGTGGGTTATATTCAAGAGACTGTAAACTGTTTTTAGACTTTAAATACTGAATCAGTTTGCTTTTCAGACATCCTTCGTCACCCAGTAAAAAGTGTTTTAAATCTACATTGTTGTTTGTTTATGCTTATGGAGGTGACTTTCCTCATATGAAAAAAGAGGTCAGGGCAGTAGGAGATTATGATGTTGAAACTTCTGATGTGTAGATATATAAATATTAGAATGAAAACCATGGTGAAAGTAATAACAAAAAGTCTATAACAAGAATTTGTTATGGCACACAAACCTTTTTAATTTTGTAATATAAGGAAGATCCTTTAATTTGGAGAAAAAAAAAAGGAAAAATCCTTGACCTTAGCCTGAATGCAAACTTAGTACTTGAAAACACTGTTGGTTTGGGTTTTTGATTTGTTTTGTGGTTTTTTAAAATTTATTTTATTTTTTTAAGTAGGGACAGACCAGATGGGGTTAAGCTCAATAAAAGCAGTAACTAGTGTTATTGTTGCTTCCTTTGCTTTTATAGGATAAAGTAAAGAGCCCAAGAGAGAGAGTGACACTTTCAACAGCTACGCAGAAATCTCTGGATAGGAAAAAGTACATGAAGTAGGTGCAGTTCTCCCTTTTTTTTTGGGGGGGGGGCGGGAGGCAGGGTGCAAGAGCCTGAGCAGGAGGCATTGGAAATAGTGAAACAAAGGTTTTTGGAGTAACAGCTTCTTTGTGTCTCTCTGAGGAAGAATGAATAAAAAACTGCATGTGTGTGGTGTCTTTATAATAGTTATTTGCTCTTACTTTTAGAGACTTCTTGTCTGTATGGGAGAAAAATGTTCTAAGTTGTGCATTTATGCCACATTCCAGTGGTGAGTGCTTAGTTTATGGTTGATTTTGTAAATTTTATTAGGTGCTTCAAGTTATATTATCAGTCTTTCCAAAGTTCCTAGCAATAGAGACACTTGATAGAGTAGCTCTGGCAAAGTTTTTTTGGGGGATGGTAGCAGCCATTATCCTGCAACACAGTGGACCGAGCAGTTTGTGTTGCACTTGCTCATGAGTAAAAAGTGATAATCTTCAGCACTGCTCTGACAGTAATACATATAGATGTAGATCCTGTTGTAGGTTTTCTCTTACTGTTTCTGTTTAAGACCTAGATGATGATGTTATAATTTAAATGTTTCAATGTTTTTGTTTCCTTAGGGCCTCAGAAATGGGAATGCCAAGTAAAAAAATAATCATAAAACAAAAAACTCCTGAAAGCCGGTGAGTGAAGATTACTTGTATTGGGATGCTTTCAAAGAACTGTCTTATAATGATAGATTCTTTGATCTGCATTGCTGGTTTTCCAGCAAACAACTCAATTCCTGCCACTATTATGACTGACAGTAATAACATCTGATTTAGCAGAGTCTGAGAAAGGGGTTTATTAGTTCATTAGAAGATGGAAAGGATTTATTTTCTTCAGAGTCAGTTCTTATGGCTTTGAATCTCTGTGCTCAGGTTCAAGGCTTTTCTCAGAGATACACTATTAATATCTCAAACTTCAGTTTGACACTCCTACTTTTCTTAATTCCCATTACTTTGCAATGTAATAATTGATAGGCTTATCTTTAGAAAGCTGTCAGAAAAGAAGTGGCCTTCTGTTGTGAGGGACGAGTTCTTGCTTCTGGATTGTGTGATTGTTCGCTTAGATCACAGAAGTTTCGGTGTTCGATACTTGCTGTTCGGGAAGACAGCAGCCCTTCTCTTATGAGGCCTGTCTACGCCTTCTTCCAGTATAAAAGGTCAAATACTGGCATCCCTTAAAAACAATTTTTATCCCATGCTTACCCAAAAGCTTTGAAGATGCACTGTCTGCTAATACAGTTCAATCTTCAATGACTAACTTAAGCGATTCACAGAATCACAGAATGTCTTTGGTTGGAAGAGACCTTCAAGATCATCTAGTCCAACCTTTGACCCAACACTGCAAGCTCA
>WTSP01004285.1:0-11599 GCA_025331215.1 Actenoides lindsayi
GCTGGACATGGTATAGGGATTGGATCATTTCACAGACCATTCCCCAGAGGCAGTTTGCATAGAGCTGCCCTGCTCTGGATGCGGGCAGAGCATTAGGCAGCTGCAGGATTCTCTGTGGCGCTTGGCATAGGGATATTCGCTAACCTTGATTTGCTAGTGTAGCCGTGTCCAGTGACCCTTTCACTCCCCTGGTCATCCCATCTGCTTTCTGTTTCGATCTCTGTAGGAAAGCACCACTTTTGTGGAAAGTCTCATTCCAGCCCTGAAAAAGGACTGGAATTAGGTTTCCAACATAACACTTGCCCATGAGGGCATGGCTTGCTGTAGACCTTGCTGCAGTCAGGTCATGCACTGACAGCTGTCTTGCCTGGGCTCAAATGATATAAGGGTTGACCTGAACTACAGCATCAGAGAAGAGTTAATACCAGGTTCAAAAAAAACCAGTAAGAAGAGCCCAGGCAGCTGGCAGCTGGTCATTATTCTGGGGATGAGGTGTTGGTACTAGAAGGAGGTACAGCAGGTTCTTCATTAAGATCCTGACCTTGTGGACACTAAATCCCATCCAAAAGGCAACATCTTCCATTATGTAGCCGCCTTTACAAGAGCAGGCAACACTGTGGTGTCTCCAGGGGAGGAATACATCAGATAGTAATGGAGTGTGTGATCCGTCAGCACAACAGACTGGGAAGAGCGTTAAGAAACAAATATTAACTGTGCTGAAATGTTGTTATTGCCCACCAAAGCACTGCTGCTTACTTCTTCTTGGCCACCCCATGCTTGTCCCTCCTAAACTGCCAGTCCTGCTCCACTCATGTCACTGTTGAGATATCCAACCTCATGACACCATGCTGCTAACGCCTACACAGATGATAGAAGTAGAAACCTAACCCTGGCCTGCTGACCCCATGCAGAGCTCCCAGCATAAAAATAACATGGCTGTCCACAAGTGTTCATCAAGTCTTTTTTCTCAGGAAGAGGAAAAGTCCAATAGAGCTGTAAAGAAACATGCGCAGAAACAAAACCAATTTTTATAAATAACTTCTAAAAAATGGTCACATTTGGGTGGTCTAAATTTCATCGAAGTTCCTGTGCAGGAGAGTTAGGGAGAGATGCTTCTCATGGAGAGTTAGGTACCTCTGAAGACCTCTAAGAAATTATTCTGTGGGCTTAAATAAGGTGTGGAATGAGCCCATAGTCAGAGCCAGCCAACACGAAGCCCTAACTGCAGGGAAGTATGTACCATTTAAGCCATCTGCCTATGGCCGAGTGTTGCCATAAAGTATCTACCTCCTAGCCACCAATTCACACACCATCCCAGAACTCTCAGCAATGCCTTGAGCTCTGAGAGGGCCAAGGCAGTCACAGCAAGTCATTTAGTAAGGGATGCAACACATCCCCTTCTCAAGCAAAAATGGTGAATGAACAGAGAGGCCTTCCTTGCACCGACCTCTGTGTGTCAACATGCACAGCTTGTCAAAGCATCATGAAAACCGCAGAGCCAAAGCCTGCCTGCAAATGCAAGACTGTCATTTCTATTGCCTCAGCCTGAGCGAGACCGATTTCATGCTGCATTACCTTTTTACCTGCTGCAGATGTAATTTTTAATACCTGTGCCGTTCACTTTGCACTACATGCTACACACGTGTCAGGAAGCAGAATATTTTGCTGGCAGTTGAGAACGCTGTGGTTACAACAGTGCTCCCATTTGAGCAGCACCTAGTGAATAGGGTACAATATATGATCAAACAGCCTTAGCATTCTCCTTTCATTAGTGGGAGTAAATGCTTGGCACTGCATCAATCTTCTTCTCGCTCTCCTCTTCCTCTAGGAGTGCCAAGTCATTTTAAAGACACATTAAATTGCCAGAAGTCCCCCAAACAAAGCCAGTCAGCCTGCTGCTCGTTTGGATAAAGTTAATTACAGCGAAGATTAAAATCTGCGGTGCTTGATTGGTGTTGTTGTGCCTTACAGAATCACATTGTCTCCAGGGAGCTGCTTGACAGCTCTCCTCCCTCCCACCCTCTTTCTGTGCATGTGCCTTTTCTTTGTTGTTCTTCATAATTGTTTTGACACCTTCCTTCCAGTGTATCTGGCAAGGCCCCTGAGGACCAGGGGCTGAGCTGCCCAGAGTGTGATGTGCTGCTGCCTCATGCTGCTGGTAGGGCCTGGCTGGCTGAGAGCCGCGTGAAGTTGCCCCAACCTTCATCACCATTGGCATTTCATCTTATCTCAACTGCTGCCTTGAATTAGGACAGGGGGATTTTCACATCGGAGAGAATATGTCCTGGGACTAATGGTAGTGCATGGAAGGGGAAGGAAGGGCAGCCTGCATAGACGTCTAGCACTGCTTATGAGATACCCCTGTGTGGGTGGCTTCTGGCCAGTCCCATAACTGCTCTTGTAGACTGGTGTAGCTATTGCCTTTAGGGTACATCTTGTCTTTTTGATTATTATGGTACCTAACACCAACATGTCCCCAGCCAAGATTTTCGTTCATAAGAACAAAATCAACAACAAAAATAACAGGTAGTAAGAAGGATTTATGATGCCAAAGATTTCTAAGTGGTCACACAGTCTAGCAGTATGTGCTCTGTCACTGGCTTTTTTTGCACCCCTCTTGAAGAGAAAATGCTTGGAGGGGAGGAGAGTGAAGAGATTTTCCCTATGCTGATGTGGTGTCTCAGCCCTTTCCTGGACTGCTGAGGCCAATATGCTTGGTGTCAGGGTGCTTTTGGAGACAGCTGGTGTGAGAGGTGTCAGAAAGGTGAAAGCAATACAGTGCTGCTGAGAGAGATGAAGGGCCAGCCATACATTTGTGTTTAATGCTGGACCTTAGTAATGTCCAGAAAGGCCACAAGAAGTAAATTTCCTCTGTTTTAAAAGAAAAAGAATTTGATACCTTCATGAAAGATCATAAAAAGATGAAAGTTTATGAAATGAAGCATACTAGAACACAGTCACAAATACATTTTGGCTTAGTTAGGTAAAAGAGGATAAATGACTAGTTTTAATGGAACAGAAAGAATATTTGATCAAAAAAACCCAAACCAAACCACAGAACAACAAACATCAAACATTCAAAACATCTGGACCAAAGCTTTCTGGAAAATGAATAACTGAGCATGCCCCTTGACACTCCTGACCAGAGTTGGTTGGCTTAGGAGCACGTGGGATTTGGCACCCCAGCTATGGAGTGTAGGATACTGGGTAATATGGAGACAGTATGGATCAGTATGCTGGCACATATGTAACATATCTGGTAGTTTTACCTATTCTGGGAAAGTTAATTTATAGGATTTTCTTGACTTAATATAACCATTGCCTGGAAGTGCTGTTCATATTTAAGGATATGGCATTGAGCTTCCATACACAGATTACCTGCTTGCAAGCTCTTTATCTCTGCATTTCCCTCAGACATATTTAAACTCTGACTCTTATGAGGTGACTCCATGCCATGAAGACAAAGTTTGTGCCTCAGTGTGCATATGCAGGAGAGTGGGGCTGCTCAGGGGCCAGGTGATAAAAAAGGGAGAAGGAGGAAACAATACAAAAGGTAGAATCAATTTTATCCTGCCTGAAGCCATACTTATTCTTTGATGGATAAGAACACATCAGGGGATACAGAGTGTTTATTTGGCATGTATCTCCAACGACTAGACAAAGAAAGTGCTGCTCAGAATCACTGTGTTGCAGGTTTTCAAAGGCAAAAACAATGTCTAAAAATGCAGGGAGAGAGAGCAATGCAAGATTTCTTTAAAGGGCACTTAAAGAAACCAGCATGAAAACAAGTACTTAGACTAAAAGCCATTTCCCCTGCCAACTGGTTTGTTCTTTTCTCCTTAAAAGTTGCCACTGATATTTTGCAGGACATCTCCACTCCCCTTCTGCCCTGTCCTGGCCCTCCCTTGTGCATTAGGACATGTAAGCATTAAGATGTCACCAAAAAAAATAGCACCTTGAGCAGTTTCCAGGCACTTGAGGTGCTCTATCCTGACATAGTGACTTTAAACTGTGTGTACTGGAGGGAGGGAACAACAAGGCAGTGATGAAAAGCATTGGAACAGGGGGTGATTGCTGACTCAGAAATGATTTTGTGTGCGCAGTGACAGAAGAGCCAGCCAAAAATGCTACACAGACCTGGATGAGTGGTCTCTCCAGGCCTGGTCTTCAGGATGGTGTTTTCGCTATGTTTGTCTGTCTGTCCTTGTTCTTGGTATTTGATTTCAAGTACCTAATTCTATAGAGAATCATACACTGCTTACTCTAGCTGACAGTCTTCCTGGAATAAAGCCATTTAATGAGCCTCTGCCCTGGCTGCTTCGCTCCTTTCTCTCAGAAAATGCCACTGGGTTCACACCCTGAGTGGACCAAAGCTGAGCAGCTATCCTTTTCACCAAACTCCTCTGAGAAGCATCGTGTCCACCCAGGCCAGCATCCTGGCTAGCACAGCTCCTTGCTCTTGCTTTGCTGAAGATGACTCAGTGTCTGCCCACAGAAGCGATGCAGACTCTGCTTCATCTTCTCCAGATAGGATAACCCACGCAGGCAGCAATACCTTGGGCTTTTGGTAATCCAGAAGTCAAGAGGGTCCTTGGTACCTGCAGCTTCCCCTTCATTTCAGATGTGGCCTTAGAGGATTTAAAATCACCCTGGGCTTGAAAAATAGGGGACTCAAAAGCATCTGTTCTCTAGCCAGAGAAGCTAGCTTGTAAATGGGGGCCTCTCACTCTGTGCTTCCCCTCATCCCTTGCTAGAAGTGAAGATGATAAAATATGAACATCAAACCTTGTTTTGTGGAGTTCTTTGATCCACAGATGGAAGATTATATAAATTCAAAGTGCTATCATTATTTATAAGGAACATACAGTCTACAGCTCCTTGCAATCTGGCACGGTGGAAATAAACAGGAAGGCACAAATTTAGCATGATGACTTCACTGCCGGATCTAATAAGATGCAAAGACAGGCTGGGAAGACGTGAGTTTGTTTGAACACATGATGCTGTTTTACGGGTAATTGGCAAATACAGGAATAATCATGGAAAAAATAATAAAAAAAAAGAATCTGATGTGCTGCATTCACAGGCGGTGAAAACTGATCTGATCCCTCTTAGCACAGCAATCTCTGGGGGTTTGCGTCAATTTAATTTCCCTTATTGTCAAAGCCCTGCTTCCAAAGAAATGTATGTTTTAGAAGATGACTTCTTTCCTTCCAGGTATAAATTAATGTAGTTAAAATGACTCCCTTAACCCAGTACTGACTTTACAGTGTTGGTTATTTTGTGCAGTTGTGATGGGAATGCATTTTAAACCGATAGCAGGCTGACAGCCTCGGAAACAAATCCAGGAGTTATGCTTAAGTGGAACAGGTGGGAAGACAGCTGCTCCTCTTCTGCTAAAAATGAAAGAGCAACTTCCCTTGCTGCTTCTGCCTGGCTTTAGGGAGAAGCTCTCCCCCTCCTGTCTGTCTGGTGCCTTGAGATCCTTCTTTTTCCTGCTTTGACCTTTTTTTATTTCCAGTGAGTAGGTGCAGTATGGGCTGGGAAATACAAACTCTCTGGCAATGTGGCTCAGCTTTTCCCCTCGGAGATCTGGAGCTGGTGGAGGAGGGGAGCTTGCCAAAGACTTGCTTGCCCCTTGGTTCCCCTGGGACTCATGCTGCTGACATTTGTCATACCTGGGAATCAGTAACTCAATGCAGACACTGAAGACTGAAGGCCGTTGGCCCCCTTGCTGGCTTTGCCTTGGGTACTGTGAGACCCCTGTCACACAAGAAGAAATAGTGACTCCCTGTGGTGCTGTGCAGCCCACCTCTCCCCCCGCTCACCACTCCACACGGAACCACTCTCAGCAGTGCAACCCAGACCTCTCAAACCGCCTGCCCCAAGTAGGCCCTGGCTGAGGGCTCTCTCTCCCTGCAGCACTCCTTCTAAGCCCCAAATCAGATTAAAACATAACCCTGTTTGCTCAGCGCTGCTGGGTGGCAGGGAACTGCGTGGGCCGGGCTCGGAGCTGCAAGTGTATATTTGGAGGCCACTGTGAGTTGACCTGGTTATGGGGCTGTTTTACAATGCGATCACGCCAGACCCATTTGGATCCAACGCGGCCTGGAGAGGCGAGGCGAAATGGAGGCAGGCGTGCTCACTGTGCAGCAATATTTTGACATCTGGCTCCAGCTCCCCACGGAGCCCACACAGGGATTTTAGGTAGCAGGTCAAAGTACAATGGCTAAGGGATCACAGAGTATGGGCTTGGTTTTCAAGGCACACCTTTGCTTAGGATTGGGAGAGAGGTGAAGGCCCTGGGCTATGAGAGACCTGCTTAGGCTTACTGATAACACAGGCAGACAGGCGGCCATCATGTTATTTTACATTCTTGTACCCTCGTGCTGAGGTCTGTTTGCTCTCTGGATATCAGGCAAAGCCCTGCTGTCTGCAGACTTTTCTGAGCAGCTACATTCCTCCCTTAGGGTGTAGGGATTTGCTTGTGCTGATCTCTACTACGCTAGGCTGCCGATGACACTCCCCACCACCCCTCCAGGGGCTCTGGCTGGGGCTCAGCTTGAAAGGGGGAGATGCCCTTCCCCTGCCCCATCCACCCCTCCAAATGGAGGTGCAGGACTGAGTTTTCATGCCAGGCTCAGACAGGTGGGAGAAAGAGTAGGAAGTTCAGTAAAATTTGTAACTTTTCCTGCTGTTATCAACACAGGGCACATTAAGGTAGGGGATGTGTCCAGAGATGGACTGAATATAGATTTGCTCCAGGAATGACATAGATACAGAATGAGATATTTCCCAAACCCCAAGGAGCACTTGGTCTCAGGGTGTTGAAGGACTTCTGGCCAGGCCCATAAATTTTCTAAGTATATACCATGGTCAGTCATGTAGGTGATATGAAGTGGTATGCTTGATTAATACTATTGACCTATGCTTGATCTGGATGGATACTATAGGTTTTTCGAAGAGATGCTCTTGTCTTTCATGGACATCTATGTTCTTTGCATTTTGTGTTGTGCTCTGGAGGAATGAATCAGTCATATATCTGGAGAAGAGATGCTTTGCCGCGTGCTTTGATGCACACAGTGTTTTGGGGATATATTATGTGGAAAAATCCTTGTCTGATCTTTTGATGCTCATTCTTTCTCCCTCTGTGCTCCTTGTTCAGTGAATAAGTACTAATAATTTTCCTGAGTATGGGACTAGTATTCCTTAGAGTCTCTTATACATTATGTTCTTTGTACTGTACATATGCAGTATTTCCTGTGAAGGTGTTCTTGCTTCTTATTGCCCTTTGGATAGATGGATAGGTCCAATAATTTCAGTGAAACATGAGCTTTTTCCTCTTATGGCCTTCTGGATGGCTTCCAAAATCACGGCTGTTCACAGACATTGCTCTGGTTAGCTTCTCTGCTTCCCTCGGCAGTGAATGACACTACAGTGCTTGGGCTGGGAAAGGACATTGCCAGCTACAGCAGCCTAGAGATGTCTCCATGTGCAATCAGGACAGAGGGGCCTGCTAAAAGGTGCTCCTGCCTCCAGAGCTGGACATCTGCAGTTGCAGAAAACAGAGCAGGGTGCTGGGTGACCGCTATGGGTGAGGGATATCCCGGGATCTACCTATTATACATTGGCCCCAGTATCCATAGTCCCCTGTTTCCAGTTCAGTGTCATCAAACAACCATTTGCTTTTTAAAAGGAGAAAGGATGTAGAACGCAATGGGCAAAATCGTGATCATCATTGCTGTCCCATGAGAGCCGTGGTGTGACTGGAAAGCGTGTATGGAGTGAGTATCACATCTCTCTCCTGCTGTTACATTTTTGTTTGCTGTTTGTCTGGACTGAAATCTGGGAGCATCATCAAGCAGAAGAGGGCAGAGATGTCACAGAAGTGACTTCCACACTCCACTGGGCCTCACCTCATGAAGAAGCACATGTAGGAGGTGGTATCCAGAATGCATTTGCCTGCTTGCTCTTGCCAACAAGCAGCGAGATGAAATGAGCAGTATCTGCAGTCTGAATCGCTGCTCATTGCCAGTAAGCAGACCCAGCAAAAGAGAGGATTGGGAAAAAAATGCAATACATCTCCATGTCCTCTGGCATAGGCAACAGTTGAATATGCAGCAGAGTAAGACAATCCATGTATTTTATATTGTTGTTCTTACATCTGAGCAAACTATCGTATGCTAAGGGAAGGTTTGTAGACACACAGAATCATCTGTAGCACCCTGCGCTGGGACTAGCTAACGTAGGATGCCACATGCCCCTCCTGAAACATGTTCTAGGCAATTTTCCCCGGAGTCCCTGAGTCTCAATAGTGCATTTCTGCAGTGGGATGATAAGTGGAAGGTTGCCAGTACTGGCACAGTCAGAAGAGGGATACATTTTACTGCTGATAGATTATGTTGCCGCCTTCACCATGCAAACTGAATCTGAGTTCTGGTAAAGTCAGCAGCTTTTTCCTTTTTTTTTTTTTTTATTGCCCATAGTGTCCATTCAGAGGAGGACTGACCCTCTCCCTCTGCTGTGAGGCTGTACCTTTGTTTAGAGGTAGTGTGGGAAGGGAAGCATGGCAGCCTGGCCACTCCTGATGGGGATTATAGCAGCACATCTGTGTGTCAGGCAGGACTAGAGGTTGTCTTCTCTGGCTTTCTAAACCTCTCTGGTGGAGATTTTCAGTCTGGGTCATTGTCAGTCTGCTGCTACTAATGAAAGCATCTTGGTAAAGCAGCGGTGCCACTTCCCCTCCCCACAAACCTTCCTCTCCACTCCCCAGATCCTTTTTTGTTGATGACATCCTTCCAACCTTTTTCAGTTGTCTGCTGATCTCCTCAAAGTCACTGTTGAGCCAAGCTAAACATATGCTTTTTATTTTTCCCTTGTAAATCTACTTGTTTACCTCTTTCATCATATTTTACTGCTCTCCTCTGAACTCTGTTCACTTTGGGTGCTCGTTTCTGGCTGCTAGGTGCTAAAAGTAGAATTTAACCCCTTAGCTCTGGGTGTTGCCTGTCTGGAAAGAGCTGTTACCTCCTGCAGCACCTCAGGGACAGGAGGTGACCTACTGCTGCACGATCTGTCGACTGCTGCTCCTCAGCTCTGGCTGTTGCAATCTAGGCAGCTCCCTTCTTCCTCCTGAGCTAGTCCGTACTCTCTTCTAAGAGGTCTCCTTTAACCGTCTGACACAGGCCACCACGGACAGAGAAAAACTGCCTCACCCACTGCTGCTGCACAAGGTTTTCAGCGCAGTTTGTCCCAGCACTAGTGCTCAGCCCCTTCCTGCTGCCAGTGCTGGTGAGAGAGGCTGGAGGAGGAGAGGATGAGCCTGCGTTTGCTAACAGCGACTCGTTGCCTTTGCAACAGTCGTGGCCTGGATGAGGAGGTAAAGTTCCTCCAGCTTTTTGTCATGTTGTATTTCACGGCCTGCTTGCGTATGAATTTATTATCTGTCTCTGCCAAACCTCCTTCGGTTGTACTGTTTTCTGAATTTTCCTCTTTTTGCATATATGTTGCAAATATTCTTCTTTTTCCCCTTCCACATTTCCCTTGCATTTTTAATCTGAGAGGGAACTAATTTCTTTTTCATTCCAGATCAGAGTCTCTCCATGTCTGCTGATCTTTCTTCTCTCTCCCACCTTTCTGCCACTTACAGCAGCTCTGACTTCAGGACCTAAAGGGCAGAAACATAAATAAGTAAGGGAGAATCCCCAGGACAGTAGTAAGACACAGACAGAGTAATGAAGCTAAAAGGTTGGCTTTGTTGTGTACCGGGCAGCCTTAGCTCCTGAGGTACCATCACGGTCTGTTGATGATGTAATTGTAATGATGTCTCTTTCTGTGGGGCCGCTCAACTGTAGCTTGTCTGCTTAAGCGCTGTGAAATGTTTTTCTTCAGAAAATAAATGTTTCCAGTGAAAGGCTATTGTGAGAGGGCATACAAAGTCTGCAAGGTCAGGCCTTACGGCTGCACAGTATGAACCATGATTTTAGAAAAATCTAGCTGCAGAAGCTGGAGATGCTGGGCAGCTGTTTGAAAACTTAGTTTTCTGACTAGATGCATCTGCTGCTGATGTTTTGACAGCTTTTAAAGTAAGGGTATTTGCAAATATCCATGTCTCTTAATCCAAAAGCTTTATGCATGGCTGTATATCAAGGAAATACTCCCTGCAGGTTATGGTTGCAAATGATTGCCGATTTGTGAAACTCAGGCCCCTGATAAAAAGTGGTGGTTAGATGGGGCTCTCTCAAGTCCTTCTCCTTGGCAATTTGAGGCTATTCATTTTGTAGTCCAAATGTTTGCCCCTGAGCCTTCTGCTAAGCTTCCAATCTCCCATTCCAGCTCCATCCCTGCTAACATACCAGCAGACCCTCCCAGTGCTTCCTGGACCTAAGGTCTCCCAACCAACCTGAAAAACATCAAGCCTGCTGTCTGAGAGGATTTCAGTTGTACCGCCTGCCAGGTGACACTGCACCTGAGACAAGGTGGGTGGCTGTCACCAGGAGAGGGGACAGTATAGCTGCCTCTACAACCAGCATGTCTCCAAGCCAGTGCCACGGTCAACAGGGTGATGAAATAAAAGACGAACAGTGCCTAAAAAACAGACGTATAATGGGGAAAGCAGGAAAAGCTGCTTATTGACTGCCACAGCAGCTGTCACGTGTCACACACAGGACTGAACTGCATAGACCAGAATACTGTTGAAGTAAGATGAGGTGGTTTATGTTCTAACTGGTACAGGATTGCCAGTCTCTTGATGAGCCCTCACTAGTAGTGTAAATGTACACGTGTGCACAGGCATGCACACGTGCACAGTTACACACATGCAAAATTATGAGCCGTATGTGCTCACATGCGAGGCAGTTTCTTCGTGGAAAGTAGAGGTCACTGTCCCCCTCTTGCCATGACACATCAAAGAGGTGTCTGAAATACTCGGGTGACCTGATACTCTTCCGTGACCTCAAGGATTCATGTCACGTTAAGTCACTTGCCTTGATGAGTGCCAGAGTGCGAGGCAGGCTTTGTGGGAAGACAGATCTGGGCTGCAGAGCCTGTGCACGACAACAGATCTTACAGCTTCTGGTGCTCCAAGTTTTCCGTGCATTTTTAAAAAGGTGAAATGAGACTTTTAGGTTTAATCAAAGCAATTATTAGTGCTTTGTAAAAGGTCAAGGCAGAAGTACCTTTTGTGTTATGCAGGTATGCACTAACTATTTGCTGCTTATTTACAATGCTGGCTGCAGATATATCTGCTGTCATGCCAGGTATTCTTCAAAGACAGTATCAAAGATGAGACACAGCCACTGAAGCACCAGCGTGTCCTTAAAACGGCTCTGAGGATTTGCCCACTTCTTCATTATCTTCTGATAATGCTTTTGCATATTAGATCATGTGCTGTACCCACAGTCCTGTTAGCAGAATAGGGGGACCTGAAATAAAGGCTGAATTAGTTTATCTTTGCAGCAAATCAGAGCTACCTTAAGAGTGCCAGAGTTAATGCTAAGTTAATGCCAAGTTTCCCCCTCTGCTTGTGACAGAGCATCCTCTTGACACTGAATTTCCAGACAAAGATGAAAGAAAAAAGAGAAAAAAAAATAAGGGGGGTGGG
>WTSP01004286.1:0-30447 GCA_025331215.1 Actenoides lindsayi
CCCTCCCCACAGGCACCGCGTCCGACGCGGGGGGCACAGGGACAGACCCACTTTCCCGTCCCCCCATTTTCCGAGGCGAGCCCCACGCTGGGCATAGACCCGGCGGCGGCGGCAGCAGCAGCAGCAGCAGCAGCAGCAGCAGCGCCCGGTTCCCCCAAACCGCGCGTCCCCCGCCGCCCCCCACTCACTCACTCACCGTGCGCGACCCCGGCCGGCGCTGCCGGGGGAAGGAGGCGGAGGCCCGACACGGGAGGGGGGTCGGGGGTGACAGCGGCCCCGCAGCGCAGAGGGGCCGTGAGCGGAGCGGCTGCTGCCGGCCGGGGCAGCGGCGCGGTGCACAATGCGCGGCCGCGCCAGCGGCGGGGGCACGGCGGGGGCGGAGCGGGGCGGGGCGGGGCGAGCCGCGGCGGGGGGCGAGCAGAGGGGGGAACGAAAGACCTCAAAACCCCCGAGTTCACTAAGTCGCACCAGAGCCGCAGACCTCCGGTGTATTCAGTGGCAGCCCGTTCCCTCCCCGAGATGCCGCTGGGTGGGCAGGGTGCCGTCCCCCCCGGGGAACCGCGGATCCGGTGCCGGTGAGCGGCGGCCGGTCTGGGGTAGCTCAGCGCTGACCTCGTTCGTGCAGACTCCGAGTTGTTCAGCGGCGCAACCGCCGAGCTGAAGCCTGGATGCTGATCCCCCTCCCCGCTCCCGCGAGCTGCCAGACTGCGGCGGCTGGAGGGGGGGCGGGGGGGGGGGGGAGAAAACGGTAACACAGGCAGCAAATCAAACGTTTAATCCCTGCGAGAAAGGCGCGGATTGAGGAGGGAGTTTGTTGGAAGCAGGAGCACAAACGAGCCCGCCCGTGGGTGTCAGGCGAAGGTGTCATTTCGCAAGGAGAGCCGATGCTGTTCCAGTCGCTCCGGAGCCGGCAGCCCGCCGGGAAGCATCACGCCCTGTGCCATCGGCACAAGGACTCCCATCTGCAGAGGTCCCGGGCGAGGGTTCCTCTGGAGCACGAAGCCCCGTGCAGGGACAGCGTAACGCTGCCCGGCTGAAGTTTGCTTTGTGGCTGCGAATCAATCAAAACCTGTGGTTTTGCCTGGTCTGTAGATGGTAGTTTTGATATGAGTTATGGGATTTAAAGTACACCCTGCAGGAATTCAAACCAAAGGAAGTTTTATACAAATCAATTCCACCACGGGTTTCAGCCACATCAAATCGTAGCTTGTTTTGGGGTATCTGGCAGGCACACTGCTTTGGTTTCCTACCAGCTTCAGCTGTTCTGCTGGAGGGGATGACAGTGCCAAGAAGAGGACTCAAACGATGGCTGTGTTTGGGGGTTAATGCCACGACATCGTCTCACAGCACTCTAGGCTTCAAAATGTGTGGTCTTCTGATCTCAGAAGGGGCTGCTCGTGCTTCACTTTCCTCCCATTTTCATGGAAGCTGGACATCGGTGACTTACTAATACAAATTTGATCCAGTTTGTGTTCAGAATATAACGAACACATGCATGGCAACGTTAGATGAAGGAATATAATAGAGGAGAAGTAAGGATCATACAAAGGAATCCTCCTTTGCGGCGGTCAGGGCAAATTGTTACACTTTAAAGCAATTAATAAAGTACACTGTTGCCTATTTTCTGGCTGCAGAAAACAACAGTGCATGAGTTGTCATTGCGTTTTTATACCTGCAGAATCTGTGGTGTCTTTTGTGATTAAACGGTGAAACAATTGAGTTCATGAGTAAGTAGTCCAGAAATCATGTAACCTATAAAACTATATTCCTGCATAGAAGAAAGCCATGACTTCTCATCAGCTTAACTGACCCAGAAATCTGGGGAAGACAACTTTGCCCTTCTAAATGAAGAGTAGAGGAATGAAAAGAATGCTCCTGGTTGCCCTTCTTCCTGAATGCAAAGAAGAGTTAATCTGAGGATCGAGGAGCTGTTTCTTGTCCAGATCTGGCATTTTTTTTTCAAGCAGTAGGTCTGTAAGACAAACTAAAGCCCTGGGAAACAGATGTTTTCATCACTGTCTGGTTCCCTTCAAGTTGTCTCAATTTTAGCAAATCGCAATTAATCAACATGCAAAGGAACCTGAGCGGGGTCTTTGATCTGTAAGTGTTACAGAATCGCTATTAAATGATGGGGGTTTTTTTTGTAGGAATTGGTATCTCCATTTGTCATCAGAAGCCTCAAATACATTTGTTTATTTAACAAAGCAGAAATGTACATGGTACATTCTCCCTGGAAGTTTTCCCAAAGCTTTCCCTAGGAAGCTTAAAAATGAGAGAATTGGTTCTTAGGATGGATTTTCATGATGACTACCAGGATCGTAGCTACAGCTGAGTGAGCAACCTCTCTGCACCCCTCCACAGCCTGGCTGACTTCCATCAGAACTAGCATGGGCACAAACCCCCTTCTGTCAGGAACTTCTTACGGGCTGAGAGCCTCATTTTGCAGTATGTATTTGTGATTATTCTGGCTAGGTGAAATACCACTCAGGCTATCTTGGTGTCAGAAATATTTAGTTATGCTTGGTTTTCACAACAGGCAAAAATATCAAAGGATATTTTAAAATCTCAGTGCCAGATGGGGTAACATCAGCCAGGATACGCTCAAATCCTTTGCTAGCAGCCAAATGCATCCAGTTGCTTCAGAAAAAAACAACTCAAAAAACCACATCACTAGCAACATCTTCCTACTAAAGTCTACTCTGTAACACTTTTTAGTAGTTTAAGTACAAGAGGTGATGGGCTGAGTTTACTACAGCACTGGTCACAGTTTACTACTACACTGGTAACAGTTCTAACCTGGGGACAGCAACAGTTCAAGAGAAAACATCAAGTTATGTTATTGCTCCCCACCAGTTCAATACCAGTATAAGTGCATCAAGAAGCAGACTAGGAGTGTTAGAAATGTAGTCAGCCCAGGTGCCCAGGGCAGCAAAACAATCTGGTGTAGAGTTATAAGTACATAGTGATCAATTGTTTATTTTTTTCCCTGTCCTGAAGGACACAACCAGAGAGACAGCAAGCCCTCTTCAGTTCCTGTATAAAATTAAAAATGATCAAGCAAAGCTTGCCCAGGAAAGCAGCAGAAGCCAAAACAGGTGGCTCAGCCCCATCCTCTGTGTTCCAGTTCCTCCCTTCCCAGAGCCAGTTTTAGATTTCTGTTTGAAAATGTGATTCCAGCAAAGCAGGAGGTGCAGGAACACAGCTGGCTGGGGTGGTGGGTACAAGAGGATCCACTCCCTGCTTTTCATCTCCTCACAAAGATGGGTTTTCCAGCAGGCTGTGCACAGAAGCTGGCAGGGCATGCTCGTGCTGCAGAAACCCAACCTGCTGCCTTGCGCATGCGAATACGCTCTTGGGCGGCTGCCAAGGGAGGCAGAAGTTTGCACAGCTGGAATATAGGAGGTTTCTTTACCTGAGGGAGCTTGTCTAGCAGAGGGTCTGTGCTAAGCAGCAAAGTGGTTATGCCTCTCAGAAGGGACAGGTCCTTCTGCCAGGACCTTGTCTAACTTCCATCTCTCTTCGTTTTCCTGCACTAGGTGACCCAAGGGAACAGCAGCGTCGCACGCAAATAGACCGAGATGTGGTTAGAGCCAGCAGCAGCTTTTTAAGCTAGATCACTAGGTGTACGAGCTCCGTTTCCCTCCCACGGATGATGTCACCAAGGAGACTTGATTAGATGGCAAAAATCAACCCGTGTATTTGCAAGGAGCAGGGCCACCCGCACCAGCAATGTCAGTCACCAGAGCAGCCTGAGCAGCAGGCAGTAGCAAGGGCCAAGAGGAGCAGCAAGAGCAGCCTGCATGAGCGATGCTGAGCTGGGCTGCCAAGCTCTAAGACAGCTCTGCAATAAATGGTCATCCACACATTGGTGGAGACCCCGGTGCTCGTATTCTCAGGCTGCCAAAGAGACAGGAGAGTGGTAAAGTTAATTTTAAGCCAGCACTTCCTGGTACATAGATACGCTGAGGTGCCACTTTTTTTTTTTAGATATCTGCTATGACAGCATAAAGAATATGTAGGGCTTTTGGAAATGTAGGGCATTAGCTGTTAGCAGGTTGGCTTTGCTTTTTGAGCTTTTTTGTGCCCTCAGCAGTTCACAATTATCAAAACAAGGGCAAACCTCTTGCCTCCTGAAGTAAAAGCTGCACAACAAAGTTGTGGATGGAAGGAAATTCACACTAGAACAAGCACAGGAAACCACAGAGCTGCAGAAAGGATGAGTTAATGGAAAAAAGGTTGATGTCCTGATGTTGGGTAAAGGCTGTGGAAAACTACCAGCTCACACTGTCAAAGAGCGTGACTGCCAGAGAGTGTCCTCAGTTAAGCCGTAGCATGCCCACTCCAGGCAACTTCATTCCACAGATATTACTAGAGGCAGAAATTTCCATCCATCTGCAAGAACAATACCTTGCCAACCAGTCATTTTTCTAAACAATGAAGTAAGAGCACAGAGAAAGCTCAGTTTTCACCAGCTGGCTAGAATTAACATGAGGCCGGATTTACTTGATTGCACCCAGTTATGGGGTTTGTGTGCACACTTGTAGTACAAAGGTAGAGTTGCAGACAGTGGAAAAGGAAACCTACCTAGGCATGTAGATGATTAAATAACTTTCTCAGCGATGGGATAGCTGGGATAAAGACCTCTAACTTCTGATTCTTAATGGAAGACTTTGGCTTCCTTCAAGAAGTAGGATGGTTGCCTCAGCCTTCTTACCACACCACTTGTTTAGCCCCAAAGTAATCACTATCTATTTAAGTGAGCATGGGAAGACTTTTATTTATTGTTCCTTGGCTAGTAAAATTGTTGACTGTAGATTTTCTCTGATTAAAGATGCACTCAGGAAACTGTTTAACTGCTTTTTTAATGAGCTTGTTGGGTTTTGATATCAACCTCTCATAAAGCAAGAAATTAGGAATGGAGTGGAACCCGCTTTACAACATAAGGGATAATAATTTGTTTTTTCTGTAGTGTCTTTTATCCAAGAATACCAAATGCTTCACTAACAATTAATTAGCTGTCTCAAAGCATCTAATTGAGACACTGCACACATTTTTTTTGCAGAATAGCTGCAATAGGTAAACCACCAAAATAGAGGTAAGTGTACTTACACCAAAATAGGTGTAAAACCAGGTATGCATCACTGGAGGACATGCAGCAAATCAGGGGTGTGCTACTGATCTGTGTCTTAGACATCCTATATCCCATCTCATATTGTTTCTCAGTGGTCAAGGAAAGATTATCTCCAAGTGCTCTGGTAAGCTAAATGTAAGTTCAGCTGCCAGCAAGGATTCAGCATAAAAACGCAGGTTTGAACACCAGAACCCTTCTTTTTTTATTTTGGGGCTTGTTTTGTCCAGCAGTGGAGGATATATGAAATAAACCAGAGGTTTCAACTTGACAGTCAGCAGAAAAGGAAAGGGAACTGCAGTTCAGCTGACCTTTCAAAACCTAGCATCTTTGATGATGCAATTCAGTGCAATGTCAGCCCTGAGAACAATTACTGGTAGCAGTACTGCAGAGATACCAGCTGGGATCTCTGCTCGTTTTGCACTTAACATTGCTTAAACACACACTTGGGTGAAGCCTGGCAGGAGCTCACAGTCCTAAACCCACCATCCCAGATATGAGATAGCTATGAACCACACAGGGGAGAGAGAGACTGTCCTTCCTCCTTCTTTTTATTCTACCTTGTAAACTGATCAGGATTGGAGTAATTTTCAAATGAAGCTTTCATTAGGAAAAGTCTCAAATCCAGGCTGAACCTTTTGATCCAAATCAGTGAGTCTGCCCTGAGAATACATGATGCACTGGAGGACTGAAATTGCTTGTCCAGGATGCCAGGGACCCAAGTTCCTGCTTTGATTCAACTGTTGAATTTGCAGGTGGGTCTCCCACAGTTTCTGTAGGAGCAAAACTACAATTGTGACTTTGGCTGCTTGAAGGAGGACTTGTCTCTGTCCTGTCTTTGGAACCATTCAATTTGGTGTGAATCATTTGCAATCAACTGAGCAAAGAAACAGGCTCTTGGCCAGTGACCTCCCCTGTTGAACGTCAGCAAACCACAGAGCAGTTACATGAATCATGGGGGTACTTCCATCTTCGCATACAAGATCTGCCAGCAAAAGGCATCTATCAGAGAAGCTATCACTGCCCTCTCACCCTATTGCCACCTGATTGGCAAGGGCTGGGGAGAGGCTTACTCTCCCTTACCCTGTAATAGGGCTGCAGACACTGCTCTCCCCTCTTTCTCAAACCTCCCCTGTGCTCTGCATTGCTCTAGACTGGCCCTCCCTGCTCAGCAAGTATTGAGCCATGGGGAGTATCTGATGACTTCCTCAAAGCAGAACAGCTCCAACAAAAAACCCCAAAATATAATACTTTGAGTCCTGAAAAGTGTTGGAGGAAGTAAAGTCTCTTCCTGCACTGCTCTGCTGCAGGTACTGCAGGGGATGGATGACGCAGGTAGTTTCTTGCTGTCATACTCTTGCCCTTCTGAATCAGTAACTTGCTCTGGTCCAGAGAACTAGGTTATAGGATTCTCTGGCGATCCTTTCTAAGATTTCAAGTGATGAATAAATGGGGACTATTGTTTATTTTACTTCTGGATCCAGCTCAACTATTCCTTCTACGACTGTGATGCCATGTAGCACATTTGCCTTGCTGCTAAGTTGTTGCCATACTCCATGCCAGTGCTGCATTTCCCCAATTGCAGAAATGATTCTTAAACTTCTAACGATATTACAAGGTGTAAGTGCTCAGGGTCTTTGTCAAAGAAGAGATGGTACATAATTACCATGATTAAATTTCCCAGAATAGTGACACACTGAAAAGTGGGTGTGAAATGGCACAGAGACTTTAAGGAAAAGTGTTTGGCTAGAGAACCCCCACATATCATTTACTGTGATTTTCATGTTCTTACAACATATTTTCATTTTAGTATTTTTACTTTATATTTTCTGATGTCTTTTTTAAACAATTTGTTTATTACACTGCTGAGATTCCTCCTTAAGACAGTCTGTTTTCTTTTTTAAGTACTGCTTTTAATAACCCGAAGATCAAATGCACAGTAGTCCTATGTAACAGATTTTAAATATTAATAGCAGCACACTAGCAATGCTGTAGGGAATAATAATAATATATTCTTTAAAATCCATACACCAATATTACTTCAATAAATAACATTATGAATCTGATGCTAGACTAAAAGTAACAAAATTATAATGCATGCATATTTGCTCCCTTACACCCACTGTTCACAGAATCACAGACTGTTAGGGGCTGGAAGGGACCTCCAAAGATCATCTAGTCCAACCCCTCTGCCAGAGCAGGATCACCTAGAGCAGGTCACACAGGAATGTGTCCAGGTGGGTTTGGAATGTCTCCAGAGAAGGAGGCTCCACAGCCTCCCTGGGCAGCCTGTTCTAGAGCTCCTTGACTCTCACCATGAAAAAGTTTCTCCTTATCTTTACATGGAACCTCCTATGTTCCAGCTTGCACCCATTGCCCCTTGTCCTGTCATTGGATGTCACTAAGAAGAGCCTGGCTCCATCCTCCTGACACTTGCCCTTTAAACATTAATAAACATTGCTGAGGTTACCCCTCGGTCTCCTCCAAGCTAGAGAGACCCAGCTCTCCCAGCCTTTCCTCGTAAGGGAGATGTTCCACTCCATCATCTTTGTGGCTCTGCACTGGACTCTTTCAAGCAGTTCTCGTTGTAACAGTTCTTTCAAATACATTGCTATAAAAAGATCTGAAATTTCTGTAAGACTCCAACAACATATCCTATTTATCTTTGCACAGCCACTGCTGCTTCCAAATAAAAAAGATGTTTGATCTCTCTTAGTGCATCCAGACATACTGCCTGCATAATGACTGCCTGTTTAGATTCACTCCATCTCATCTATACTTTGGCTAACACTTGTTTGCAGCAGTACCCATAGCTGACCTTTCTCCAATAGCAAATACAAAGTAACTCAGATCTTACCTGTTTGTGGGTTAGGAGCTTCTTGAGTTTAAACTGCTGATCTCTACTAGCTCCATAAGGCAGTGAGGCATCATTACCCACAGCTTTATACAGCTCACTTTGGGAGAGAGAAGCAGTAAAGGTAGACTGAGAGAACTCCAGCTGTTCATGAGCGTTACCTCTCCTAGGGAATGGCTGAAGACTTTGGGAGTTGTATAAACCAGAATGTCAGTAGGTAGTTTGATACTCAGTCAAGATCCAAAGTCTGCAAGTTCTATATTTACAAAAGGTCAAGTGGCATATCCACACGTATGTAGCATTCCTGCTTAAAGTACAACTTTTCTATTATGAGCGACTCATCTACCTCATCAAAACATCATGACATTTCCAAAGAACGGCTCCATGGAAGAGAAATATCCTTGATCATGGAGCAATGTACAGTCATTAGGGAGTTTTTGGTGTTGACACCAAAGAGAGACAGATCAAGGAAATTTAAAAGAGAAAAGCATCTATTACTGAAGAAAGAAGAACAACCTATGCAAATAACTGGAAGAAAAGGCTTGTGTGCCACCACAATGGTAAACACTGCCTATGTAATTTAATTCCCTTGGAGAAGGCCTTTGTTCTGATACAGTCGTTATCAGGCAGCCAAAACGTACCCAGGTAGAAGTATAATAATCATTTTTGCTTTCATCTAAACTGGGGTATTTAATCTCCTTTTAGATGTGCAATTGTAAAGCCTTCCAAGTAACTCTACAGCCTCCTACGTGCCAAATGTAAGCCCACTTGCTAGCACAATGACTTTTTAGTTTGTACCTTTTAGGTGGACCCTTGAAAATCAGAGACACTCAGGAGCCCACAGATTAAAAAAAAAAAGTGAAAGGCACCACCAAGGTAATGGTTGCCCCTCAAGAGCAGCTGGAAGCCACTGTCCCTGTCACTGACAGAGCATTACCTGCCACTCACACAAAAGCAGTGTGTGTTCTAAAGAATGGTTAGAGGTTTTTTTTCCCCTGCACTAGAGATCTTATCTATGTCACGTGTTACAGTTTCTGCTCTAATAAATACCCTTCTTTAATGAACAATATGTAGGGGAAGATTGCATGGTGCAAAAGACCGGTTAGACCAGCTACAAACCCACCAAAGAGTTTGAGTGATATTGTATAACATTTTTCAAGTTCAGTTGCACACTGATGATACTTTTTTTTTCCCTGATGTGGGAGGTACCTATTTTCCTTTTACTGTACTTCCGTCTCACATGGACAGTATATACACCAGCATGTTTGTGAATACTGGCCAGAGAAGAGCTTCCTCCATCTGCCCAAAAATTTTTCTTCTGCCTTTGCCAAAGCTTAAGGCTGGTGGTAAGTCTAAATCCAGGGAGGTCTGGAGCAGCAGTGGCAAATCTTGTAGCTACACTGACTCCTAAAGAATCAGGAGAGGATGTGCTTGGTCAGGGCAGGTTCAGTCCATACAGAGCTACTAAACCAACCTTCAGAGAGGTTTAACACGTACACTCCTGCCTCACAGGGTTTGATTTGCTGGCAAGCCTCTCCGAGAGGCAGTACAGCTAATGCATCTGCCTGGCCTACCTGGAGCAGCACAACAGCAGTACACCCAGTCTGAGAAAGTCAGAGAAAGAAAATGCTCCTTTTTCCTCTTCAGAGCAGCCTCAAACCAAAGCGAGACCGTCAGTGTACATTGTACAGTCACACTGCACAAGGCAGCTTCTGCCCCAAGGGGTGCCAGCTGAACAGAAACCGGTGGAAGAAAAAAGCCACCCAAGGAAGTGTTATTCTTTTGATCACACACTTCCTCTGACCACTAGTCCAGGCCCCTGCCAGTGCCCTCTACTTCCCAGGACACAGGAAAACATAACCTACCTGAAAACATTGCAAAACTTGAAGATACATTTTGGGGAGGAAGTTTCTCAGTATTAGAGATGTACAATAAGCTGATGGAGAGAACTGAAGTGTCCAATGCAAAGATGAAGTCCCTGCACCCAGGCAGAGGTAGCCCAATCATTCACCTCAGAGCAGAACCACAGAGACCAGCTAAAGAAGATGGAAAAGCACCTTATCTTCATGGTGGTCCTGAGAAAATCTCAGGATTTTCTGTTCAATTTGGTAACGTGAGAAAAAAATGTCATTACTATCAAGATTCAATTCAAATCGTGGCATTTTATGAAAACCACTGCAACGTGTGATGGGATCCCAGACTAGCCCAAGGTGATATGAAACTGTCAAGGTATTTTCTTTCACAGGGATTTTCTCAAAGACAACCTAGAAGGCATTAAAATTTAGAAAAAGCCAGTCTTTATTAGACCAAAAACCTGACTGTTGACTTTTTAGATCAGAGGATGCCGAGTGACTAGGTAAGGCAGTAGGGAAGACATGAGAGCAGTTTAAAAGGCTCATAAACAAACCTCCCTCCGCCCATTGTATCCTAGAAAGGCAGGGTGTTGTTTTCAAGCTAGAATTTGTAGGTTTTTTGGTGGGTTGCAACTATCTGCATAGTCCCTTCAGCTCTCTAAGAAGTTTCCTCTTGCATCAGCACAGAGCTCCAAGCGTGCTTGCTGCTTCTCTCAGTGGTCTCTCACTTCCTCACTGTGCTGCAGATTGCTGCCTTGCTAAAGCCTTGCTGCTCTGCCCTCTGATTCACCCCAGAATCCGGACGTCTCTCTCCCTTGGGGCACATTCAGTTGTTCCCTGAGGAAGAAGCATCCCTTATCCTTCCAGAAGCCTCTTCTCCTAGCTACTGTCTTCTTGCAGGGAAAGACTCTACAAAGCAAGAGAGCCATCACTGTTAGTCAGCGGGTGGCAATAAATAGTTGTTACTCTGTGAGCTGAGCTAGGCAATCCGGTGACACGACTTGACTTCCTGGCCTTTTCTTGTGGTAGTGACACAGGCAGCCCAGCACAAGGTCCTGCAGGACCAGCACTGAGAAACTCTGTTTCCAGCCTCATTAGTAGACACAGGCAGGGTAGAGGGGTGCAGTGAGGGACCGGCCATCAAGTCCGCAGGGCAGGGACAACTGATATGCTGCAGGTGAAGATAAAATGAGAAGACGTCATCAGATCCTCCCACAAGCTACACTTAGTAAATCTGAAGAGGAACTTTCAGCATGCAAAACTTGGAAAGAGGATGTTTCTAAAGAAAGACACTTGCTCTGACAGTATTTTGGGGGTGGTGGGTGTGAGATTCAGCGTTGAGACACTGAATTTGTCAAAAGATTGGGAAGATGCTTTAGCCAAGAAGCCCCAACAAATATCTGTTGGGAACAGATCCTTGTCAGATCTGATTGAAGCTATCAAAGGAATCAACTTGAAAAAAAGGTATTGGCAATATCTGTTGCCAGTAAGTGTTCTGGTAGAGTGCTACAAAACTAAAATACATGTATGTAAAAGTAAAGGAAGACAGGACTTACTCCGTCAGATCTTATTTTCTGTCACATTGGCATCAGAGAAAACTATGAAATCAAACAGCAGCACAATCCTCATTTTTTTCAGGAGATTGAATAAATGTATGGTCAATTGTTGTGTGTGTGTGTTATGCATGCCAAAATAATTATCAACAACAGCATGACTGAAGGAGTAAAGAAAAGGCTCTTCCTTGTTCTGCCAATGGTTCAAGATTTTAGTACTTCACAGCTCCTTTGTGCCAAAGCACTATTTTTTTGTTGTTTTGTTTTAACATATGCTGTACTCGTGCATACAGAAATAATTCTATAATAAGCTACATCTCTCCCAACACTTAACTACACTACATAGATCTCTAGAGCACCACCACTACCAATTGTAAAGTAGGTAGAAGCTGTTCTGCATACATATGTGCCAGGTTGTCTCATGTTGAAACTGAGACTGACCAGAGTGGTCAGGAATTTGCCAGTCTGTTGTCCCCAGAAAAGCATCGTGTCCACAAATAAACATTGTTCATGAGCAGTTCTTGTTGCCCAAGAGAGGAGGTTCTTGCTCAGCCCCAGCAGTGAGACTGCTGCAAGGTGCCCTTGAAAGAGCAACAAGACACAACATGAACCTGTTAGCATGCATGAGTTGACTGACCCTCTAATGCCTGGGTGTCTTTCTAAGCTGAACAGACTCTTCCTGCAGTCCATGGGGAAAGAGCATCATACCCATGCTGTAAGGCAGATAAGGTCAGCAAAATCTGGCGAGAACCACCTGAAGCAGCCAGGCTAAAGGCACCCAGTCCCCTTGGACAACGTTTGGTGACAAATGTCTACTTCAAGATAAAGGCTGTGGATTCTTGCCAGGAAAAGTCTTCACGCTACAGTACCACCACCCCCCACCCCCCCATGCAATTGGTTCGTAAAATTTATTTCTCCTGCACTAGCATATTATTAATGCAGGCAATAAACTCCCAGTCCTGACAAAGTGCTGCAACCTTCCTCCTGCCTCTGTGCCCTTATCTATTTTGTGTCCTGTGTGTGTGCAGCTTTTCAACAGCAGGACTTGTGTTGGTACTTTTAAGGAAACATCTAACTGTCTGTAGGGCTGCAGCAAAAACCCCTATGACTAAATGAAAACCATCCATGCCGAGAATCAAGCACACATGAAATTAAGGATGGTTGAAACCAGGGGCTTTTGTGAGTTCCACCCATCTCGCTCTTCTAGCGTTTTCGCCCAACAACACTAAATGAGTTGAGAAAGCTTCAGAAAAAGCACTGAGCAGCACACAACCTCACTGCAGAAAACTATTCCTTGCTCAGCAAAAAAGAAGAGGAAAGTGAGTAAAACAATGTGAACGATTTATATCATTCCACTTAAACAGCTTTTCAAAGGGCGGTGTGTGGGCATGCCACAATTATTCATTTTTAAGCTGTATCTCACTACTGTTATGAAGTGGATTCTGTGAACTGGCTGAGGCACTGTAGAGCTGAACCCACTCACCCCTGCTTCACAGAGAGACTCTCTGAGGTTAATCTCAGAACATCTCATTATATTGTGTGTCGTTTTCACAACGAAAGTAATTGCTATATTATCAGGAATGGCATCACAGCTGAAACAAGGAGCTGTGGGTATTTTGTGTGCAGAAGTGCTGGCTTTGGCTCTCACAACATCCAAATTCAGCTTTTTATATCAGGAGGCCATAAGACATGAGGATACAAGGTGAAACTTCTACTTTCAGAACTTCCTCAACCTACCACACACCTACAATGGGGACATTACTGTGGAAGAACAAAAGACCATGGCCTCCAAAAGATCTCAATCTTGACATATATTTGATAAACAACACAGGCACAATTAAGCACACACATGTGCAAGTGCCTGGACCCAGAGGACTGCTCTCAGTGAAACCAACAGTGGAGAATGAACACAGCCTTTTTAGCCCCTTTTCACTTCTGGGACAGTGTTTAATAGCTTCAGTGTAAACAAAAGTTTCCTCTTTTCCTAAACTGCTTGGGCAGTAGGTAACTGCCTGTGTTATGTGAAGGGTGGTGGATGTTTAGTTTTCCTACATACAGTCTCAGATATCACTCATAGGTCTCTCTGCTCAACAATCTGGACTTCCGTACTCACCCTCTAATGAGCCTCTCTGCTACTGCAGTGCAGTTTTCAAGAATACATGAAAGAACTGATCAGAATCTTTTATTTTGCTTGAGCTTCAACTGATGTTTTGCTTAATTAGAGCATTCTTTCATTTCTGAATTTATTTTTTTTTTCCAACTGTCAAAGTTGGTTGCTTCAAAGGATCATTTCAATCACCCCTGCAGGAAGAGAGAAAATTGCTCAGAAAGATTAAAGAGAGCACAAGAGAGGGAGGTGCAGACAGAGACAGAGTACAGAACAAAATTTCTAACAAAAGCCTGATCCTACTCCCACTACGGTGAATCTGAAGAGAGAGTGGAGAGATCAAATATCATTTTTGCATCTAAGACATATTCATGACAATACACCAGAATAGTAAATGTGACTTTTGTGACAATCATGAGAGAGATTTTGGATGAAGTTCCTCTCCTTCAGCAAGGAAGATCATAGGCATGCTGTGCTCTAGGTATCATATTGCTGATACGCATTGCAACTCTAGAAAAGCCAATTTTAATTCTGCAGTCTCAAGTCCTTTCTTCTTTCCCCCAGCAATTTGACTTAAACCACAATACTTCCCCCCCTTTCCAAATGCACACCACATCACGTGTTAAAGCTTTGAGAGCAATGTACCATTTGACATAGTTCTGTCACGCTTTCACGCTCTGCAGTCACTTCAGTGAGTTTCAGTTGTAGGTCATACTGACAGAGAGATGTGTAGCTGTAGAAGAGTGAAGTCTGGATGCATCATTATGCACGTATCTAAAATATCAGTCTTGCTTCAGGCCAGGCTACAGTGAACTGTGTATTTTAACAACTGAGGCTGAAGACCTGATGATTCAAACAGTCTGTACATACAAAGCCACTGACTTCAGTGATACTCCACATGGAAATGAGAATATCTTTACACAACATTGCACCATGCCATGCAGATGTATCCAGAAGGAAAAACCTCACACCAGCTTCTTCAACAAGCTTCACACAAGCTCCTTTCATACTCAGAGCATTGTTTATGTTGCCTATGTAGCTAGTGAATAACAGAGGCTACGTTTCCTGATAGGGGGGATGGTTCAAAGCACTGAGGTTGAGTGCCAAAAGCAGCTGTTATGATTATTTTTTTCTCCAAAACATTCAGTTACAGTTCTGTGAAGGACCAGGATTTTTTTTTAATACACTAAATAGACACAGAAAGCTCCTAGGTCTTGGAGGAAGAACCTACCCACTTTTAAAAATGTTCTTAGAAAAACATATCCACATTGTATCACACAGACACACAAGTAAACCTGAGAACCATGGATATTTCTAGCCAAAGTCTGGTATTATCCAAATACCCAGAATCCTGTATGGAAGTAAACCACAAATTCAATGGCAAAAAATGAAAAGGTTGAAAGACCACTGTCTCTTGACTTTTCACTTTCCCAATTACAAGGCAGCAGATTATCTGCCAGTGTCCATATTTGAGAAAAGTCAAAAAAAGAAGGTAAATGGATAAAATGGATGACTTGAGGACTGAAAAGGCTGCCTTCATTCCATCACACAAGATAAACACTTGAGGATCTCCCAGCAAGCTTCATACAGAAAAGACTTGTGATACTAGGTGGATAATTTAACTAGAAGCAATTAGTACTACAAGATGCACTGATTGGAAATTTTAAAAGTTCAGAGCCAGACAAAAGTTATTTCTTTTTGAGGTATCACACCATAGAAATGGTGACCAATTAAGGAACCACTGCACTGACATCACCTCCAAGGTCCCTGCTCTGTAGTGGTCCAAACGCCCTCCAACTCCAAACGTGATTAAGATCTTGATTGGCTTACAATTAACTTTTCATGTTTTGCAGGTGTATACACAAACATGCAATAACATAGGCACCTACACAGAAATGTCATGTCAATCTTACAAGGCTACTGATTTTCTTGACTCAGGAAATGCCAGAAGTATGTGGTCTAGGTAAAGTAATAAGCCCAGTAAACATCCTTGCCTCAACTCGCTTGCTCTCCCATGTGTTCTTTAGCTTGGACCCAGGTTTCCTTGATAGCCAAGGCCTCCTACTCAAATCTTTTCTCCGGATCCTGTGAGTGTTCTTCCATTTCACCCGAGTATTCCTGGTTCTTCAGCAAGGTCACAGGCAAAAGTCTCAACTGAGGGAATTTTTATTTAATTCAGTTTTATTGCCCTTCAACACAAACTTCTGATCATGAATTCAGGTAATTAATCTGAGGGGGGACAGTAGTGCAAAAACTCAAGACCTTTTCCTCTTTGCATTGTAGCAATCTGAACCTAAATCTACTATACACTCCAAGCCTTGCTCCTGTCAGCTAGATCATTTGGATTATCATCATCATTATACCTGCTGCAAACTTTGCACCTCATCCTTGTACAACAAGCAAGAACATCATACCAGTTTAAACTGTTTGTATGTCTAACAGGGCTTTGTCCAGGCCCCACATGGATGGTGAACACTACTCTTGATAAGAATGATCCGTTCCTCTTTTGGGGAGTAAAGTGATGCACTGAGGGTGCAGCTGTCCTGGAGCTTGCTCCATGTCTGTAGCATTAACTGAGCTCACCTCCCTCCAGCATTTGCCATCCCTTAACTCTCACCTTTTAAACTCCGAAGGACTCTTGTCTCACTTAATCCTACCCTGCCCCCTTTCCCTTTAGGAACCTACATGACTCCCTAACATATTAAAAAAACCCACAACAAACTAAACCCAAACAAAACCACAAAACAAAACCAACACAACAAAAACACTAATATTGCAAAATATTTCCAAAAGCTGCATGACCAGCCAGTTGAGTGAGGTGATTCTCCCCCTCTACCCTGCTCTTGTGACACCCCATCTGGAGGACTGCTTTCAGCTATTCATCCCCCAGTGTAACACAGACATCGACCTGCCCAAGCAGGTCCAGAGGAGGGCCATGAAGAGGATCAGAAGGCTGAAACACCTCCCTTGGGAGGACAGGCTGAGGAATTTGGGTCTGTTCAGCCTGGAGAAGATGGAGAGGGCACCAGGGAGACCCTATAGTGGCTTTCCAGTATTTGAAGGAGGCCTACAAGAAAGATGAATGCTATCAGAAAGTGTAGTGATAGGACGAGTGGTAACAGATTCAAACTGAAAGAGGGTAGATTTAAATTATATGTTAGGAAAAAATTCTTTACTGTGAGTGGTGAGACACTGGAACAGGTTGCCCAGAGAGATTGTGGATGGCTCCTCCCTTGGAAGTGTTCAAGGCCAGACTGCATGGGGCTTTGAGCAACTGATCTATCTGGAGGTGTCCCTGCCCATGGCAGGGGCATAGGAACTAGAAGATCTTTAAGGTCCCTTCCAACCCAAACAATTCTGTAATTCACAATTCCAAGCAAAGAAGTTTTAGAGCAGCTATGGTGTGTTCCATATTCTCATTATCTTCTATCAAACTGAACATGCTAGAACTGCAGTTGCTTAATATAGCCTAGGCTCTCTCATGTGACATGCTTCAGAAAGATGTGCACATTTAGTTAACATTTGAATTAAACCACATGGGATTCTGCAGACATAGCTCTGTAAAAGGCGACCCAGGCAATGCAATTAGATTTAATTAGTCTTATAGCAGAAGAAACCTACATAGGCACCACATAAACACACATGGAAAAATAGAACATTGAGGGGGGGTGCAGGTGGATAGAGAGAAAACACAGAAAACATGTTAGAAAAATGAATGGAAAGAACTGAAAGGGACAGGGGTGACCAGGGCAGGCCTGCAGCCTCACTTAATTCAACAGTACAGAGAGGAGCTGGCTCATTCAGAAATCTTCTTATGGAAAATGAGAGCCTAATGCTACCAAGAAGCAACATCTTTAGCTCTTCAGGGAATTTTGGGCACAAGATGAAGACAGATTCCTGGCTGGGATTCATAACATGTGTCTAATCTTTACAGCTTTTCGGCCCCAGAAAGAAGTGCATTGAATGTACAGGGTCATAGAATCATAAAATGTTAGGGGTTAGAAGGGACCTTGGGGAAAAAACCTAGAAATCTGAGCATAGCAGACTTTTCATAAACTGAAAAATACAGAGCAGAAGCAGCTCTAGAGCATCTAAGTAGTAGCTGTGAAAAAAGTGAGGCCTTTAGATCCCTTCTCTTGCTGCAAAAATGTAGGCTATTTTGCTTGGCCACAAGAACTGCAACCATCTGCAGCCAGAGTGGAAATTCTAATGCTATTTCCAGTGAAATAATCATTGTTTGCTCCATAGTTACCTGCATTTGTTTCTGCTGAGGAAGGAGACAAGTAATCAGTGAGGGCAATGCGCTTCATAAATCATTTAAAAAAAAATCTACATGGTTGAAAACACAAATGCACCAGAAGCGAAGCAAATAAAGGTGTTTGTCCTAAAAAAACCTCATACCTAACAAGGCAGAAACACTTTGCTGCATTTCTTTACATATGGCAAGTGACACTTAAATCTTTGCTACACTTACTAGTTCTTTACATGTGCCAGCTTTTTGCTTTTCCCTGTATTCACAGAAACTCTGAGGCAGCACTCTTTCCAACATACCTCTTTTAGAAAGATTTGCAGATTAAAGGGTCTTTTCCAACCATAGCAATTCTGTGATTCTGCGATCACTTCATACAGGGCAGCTCCAAACTCTCCTAAGTCAATGCTCTCTTCATTTGAGTTGTTTGTCATTAGATCAGACAAAAAACAAAGAAAAGCAAAGCAGAAATATGATTGTGAATGGGAACACCGAATTTGCTCTGCTTGCAAAGATTGCACTGTTCATCCCTCAGGAATCCTTAGATGACTTAAGGGTATACCTACTAATCTGAAGAGAAGCAAATTTATGAGATAAATGAAATCTAGATATGAATCTATAGATAACAGCAACAAACCTACTTGCCAACACAAAGTTTCCAAGCATTGCAAAAGAGGATTGCTTTCTACAAAATGAAGTCTTCTGTTCCCTGTTTAGGATGAAATTATATATAAAATATATATTTCAATATAAAGTGTATATTTCATATAACAGTCTCTTCAAAAAGAACAGACATGCTTTACACAGCCTTTCCTTTTTGTCTAATTGTAGCTTGGACTTCAAATTGCATTCTGGAAGCCACCATTACAAGTAAATAGTGAATTAAGTTAGTCACTTACCAACTTTTTTTTTCATTTCATAGAATCATAGAATGGCTTGGTTGGAAGGCACCTTAAAGACCATCCAGTTCCAACCCCCCTGCCATGGGCAGGGACACCTCCCACTAAACCAGGTTGCTCAGAGCCCCATCCAGCCTGGTCTTGAACACTTCCAACGATGAGGCATCCACAACTTCTCTGGGCAGCCCATTTCAGTGTCTCACCACCCTCATAGTAAATTGCTTCTTCCTAATGTCTAATTGAAATCTACCCTGCTCTATTTAAAACCCATTTAAAACCACAAGCCCTTATAATCGGTTCCTCTCCAGCAATCCTGTCAGTCCCCTTCAGATACTGGAAGACCACTGTAAGGTATCTCCAGACTCTTCTTTTCTCCAGGCTGAACAGACCCAGCTCCCTCAGCCTGTCCTCACAGGAGAGGTGCTCCAGCCCTCTGATCATCTTTGGGGCCTTCCTCGGGACCCTCTCCAACAGATCAATTTCTCAGTCTCCCCTTCAATGATTTAGGAACAACAGAAAGCAATTGCCTTTAAATCTACAAATAATGTTAGTATCTGTGTGACTTAGTTCTATAGTTTACTATTATTTCTAACCCTAACTGCAGGTGCTGATCATTCCTGGCTGTACCTTCACACTATTTTCATTGCATCAAGTACAGATTTTGCAGCATGGGTTGAATCAGATCAGTGTTCAGAAACAAGAAATGTCTTGTCTTTGACTTTAGTAAGGTGATCTCTGTGCCAGTGACGCTGCAGGTCACCATATTCAGTGCAGAGAGGCTGATGAGGACAGGGCTGCCCTTACCAGCAGATCAAAAGTCAGTAGGGGCATGATGTGGAATCACACCCCTGGCTATTCGGGGAGGAAACAGAAATTATGTGGCCCATCTACCATAACGCTTGTAGCCCCATGAAAGCAGCAGTGTAAATGCCAGGGACAAATATTAACATCAACAAACAATAAATAGAAGGCTGGCAGCGTAAGCTGCTGAAGTCATTTGGTGAGTAGTTATGAACAACAGAGCCAGTGCTCTAAAGTTGAGATCAGTTTGTCAAACATCTGAAAGCCAGCAGAAAACACAAACCTGGGCAGGATTACTTGGGAATGCAATACACTAACTGTGGTCATCAATCTGTTTTCAATTAGAAACTCCTTAAGACATCTAATATGTCTTGTCCTATTTACAACAGAGCAGCAATCATGTCATTAGCTTTCAACAGTACCTAAGTGATGAGCATAAAAAGCAGCAAGTGAACTAGACTGGAACAACAATTGAAACCACAAAGAAATACCCCCCCACCCCCCAAGAAATAATTGCAGGTACATTGTCAGGGCATAACTTGGAAACAGGCATGGATCTGTCACAAAATGCCAACATGTTTTAAAAGGGAGGAGCCATAATACATTCTATGAAGCTGTAATGATGAAAAAGATGAAATAAAATCCCTATTTTATTGCACAGTAATATTTAACTGCTGAGGAATAGTAACAATCTTGCAGAATATCAAGTATACTGAAGTTGTAGGAACTGGAGATACTGATTCAGCAGGGGCAATGGTGAACAGGAATGCTTTTATGCTTAAACTTACCAATATACATATTCTGAAGGGGTTTTTTTTTTTTTGTTTAGTCTGACCAAAACCTGTATTCAGCAACCCAGCACTGAGCTACAGCACACCTAGCAAATACACTAATAAAGACCATGACTTATAATGACAAATATTAAATATCCTTTTTTGGGTCACAGAAATAACGGTTATAGCAAATCCATAGTATTGACAGTAATTTCCTTGATCATTCATCAATAAATTGAAATATAGAATTACACGTGCAGTGCATTTCAGAAGAGGTGCATTGGAAATGAATTGCTACATCTGTTTTATGTGTGACTTGCATGCAATACATGCAGTTCAACTTCCTTCCTTTATTAAAGAAAGCTTTCTGGAAATGCCTTTTTCCTTTCAGACTGATTTTTCCAACAGTTCATTACTGCTATATCAGGGCAGTCTGGAAATTCCTATACAAGCACAGAGGTACCTGACCACAGACACCCATATGTACCTGATCAATTCCACATGACTACCTAGTCTGTGGATTAGAATAATCCACTTTGCATTGTTCCTTGTTGATTTGCTCTGGAAGATATTCAGCTGCCCAAAGTTAGAGTGCTGAAAAGGCAGAGGATTTTATGCACTTTTCTCCTAAAAAATGTGAGCAAAAGCAAGTCTAGTGACAGGCATTAGTGAGTAATTCAATTTTAGTGCCTTGCCTGAAATCCAGATGATTTTTGAATGGGTGGTCTGCCTGCACCTCACAGAACAATGACACTACATCATAAGGAAAGTATTCACAGGATATAGGAAGGTATGAACAGCATGTCAGTATAGATGTGAATCCATCAACTACATCAGATGATCACTGGGAGATCTTTCCTGTGTTTGTACCCATGAAAAGGAACTGGTTGTGAATACCAGTACTGCAGAATCATTATGGCAATATGAAGCCTGTAGACTATATACAAAATATTCTGAGTGTAAACATGATGCATTGCATTTTGACTAGTGATATGCACCTGAGAGATTCCAAATTTTCATTTTTACCTTAAACATTTTCCAGTTCCTGGGTGCTCTGCGAAGATGATTTATCTTTGGATAGCAGTTTTAGAGTTGGTTGGTAGGTCAATAATCCTCTGTTGAAGCTATGAATGTTACTTGTGATGTGTAAAGGAACAATGAGCTAAAAATCATTTAGTCCACCTCTGTTCACAAGCAAAGACCAAAGACGTTAGAACTGAAAGTTTGGTCATAGGCTCAGTCAATCCTCTAAGACAAAAAAATCCCCTCTGTCTAGGGAGGACAAGAAAACCTGGGCTTTGCTAGTGCCAGAATTACAGGGTCCTGCAACACAGCACAAGCAGTGGTTCTGCTTCACCCTTTTGCTCATTTCAGTACAGCGTAACAGCTACCTCCTTTAACACTCTCATTACTCATATATTTAGAGCAAGTAATCAAACCTTCCCAGCATTAGGCTGGATAGAGTATTCTGAGGATGTCTCTGACAGTCACTGGCACTTCCATCCAAAACTGTCTGGAACAAGCACTTGGCTAAACGTCAAATTAGATGTCTGTCATCATTAAGACAGCACACTGGCTGCTGTTTTAACTGCTTTCCTTGACAGCCATGGTTAACATAATGGCTACAGCTGACCTCTAGCAGACACGCAGTCCTGTTACTTGCAAAACACAGATGGATTCACTTCATCTTCTAAAGTGTAAACAATTATTTGGAAGGTAAAAATGAACAGCAGTGGCAGGAGAAAACAGCTACATTTTTATGCCTTGGTACAGAAATGTGATTTGTAGCATTTGTTCTGACAGAACATACGGAGAATAAAGATAATAACTTTGCATTGCACCAACATTAATAACAACTTTGGTACCCTATAATTTCACAGGGAAATATTGAACCAGGATAAGTTCTTCTGAGTCAGCCATATAAGAGTTAGTCAGCAATACTCACTAGGTCTGGTTGAAGCTGAAATAGGTGTGGGAAGGGAGCAAGATGAAGCTACAGCTTCAACAGAGAAAACACCTGACACATCTATCACTCAAGTGTTCATCCTTTGTTTTTTTTCTGACATAATAGGAAATATAGGACCCTCAGAAGTTTCATCTGGCCATAAATGAACATTTACATGAGCTGTTGGATCTTACAGTCAAGCCTCACCATGACATATCAACACTGCATAAACACTGGGAGTATCACATGGACTGTGTTTCCCTACACAGAGGTAGGGATTAGTAGCCAAAAGCGAAAGCAATCTGGTTGGACCTTAGTACATTCAGCTGGAGAGTTTATAGGAGGTAAGTAGGGGCTGTGCACCCAGTATGCATTTGCTTCATTGCTCATGAAGTGCCTGACACCTAAATGCCCTTAACACCTTTCACCATTCTTTTCTAGATCAGTTATTAGAAAATTTGCAACAGTCACTGTTGAAATACTTCCCCTGAAGGAAAGTCAATTATAGAATAAGTTTTCTAAGCTGTTCTCTTAGTACACATACACAAACATTTTGCCAGCACTTCATTAGAAGCAAGAGCTTCAGATCAAATTTAAAGCATCACTGATACAACACTGGCTCAAGTCTCATCCAGAGTTGTGGAGAAGTCAAGCTAGACATTCTAGTTCCAATGATTCTGTGTTTTATTCAGGAGCCAGTCCTAGCCTCCAAGCCCCTAAGGAGCCCAAATAGGCTGATATACAACACCTAATTCCTCAAGTTACAACTCAAAGTGTCCCAGGGATCTCTCCTCTAGAGAGATAGCTACTGTGATCAAGGTATTTCCTTTCCCAACTCTGCCTGGGGGAACAGCTCTACAGTCTGGGACTATTCAGTGTCACCTGGTACTGAGATCTGATCCAAGACACCACTGACCTAGTGCTGTGAGCTGTTTCTCCTGGGCTACTCACTTGTTGTTCTGCTAGCCCACCTCTCTCAGGACCATTACCAGCTGTAGATGCACACAGACAAGAGAAGTCCCAGGTCAAGCCACGGAGATGAGACCACAGGTTGAAGTCCAGATCAAGGGTGGTTGTAGCAGTAGCTGTGGACTAGTACTCCTCCAACATAGTCCATGGGAGGGCAACTGCCTCTGGGATAGGCTTAAATAGAGTCCCTGGATGCAGGTGAAGGCCCCAGGTGAGGCTGTTCAGGGTCATTAGGGCCTAGTACTGCCCGCAGGGCCCTGACAGAAAGCCTTTCAAGTGCAGTAAAACCATAAAGGCTTTTAGACCTTCCTATCTTCCTCCAACCAGAGCCTGCTCAATTTTGGGCACAGGGAGATGATGTCACTTCTCTTTTAGGTCTCTGCTGGAGTGTATTCATGCTTCTGTCTATCCTGTGATCCACAGATCTGTGCACAGGGGCGTTCATATGTTTTATAAATTTTTGGTACTGCTTAGCAATGCAGTAATAGCTATCACAGAGAGAAGGTGAAATTAAAAACATTCCCTATGTATGTGTTGAAATGTAAGTCCAAAATATCTATCTCTAAGGTACTTTTCTTTTTCTCATGAAGTGTTGCAGACTCATTGCTGGTGGTCATGGCATATGGGAACATGACTGGACCACACTCATGGTGCCCAGTGGACACATATTTCAATTCCAGCACAATTCTCCACTGGGTGAGGAGCACCAGGCCCCTTTCCTTGTGGGCTGATACTCTGTTTCAGATCTAGACCCACCTCTGTTACCAGGACTACTCAGAGAGTACAGCGCTGTTCAAAACATGAATGGAGTATTTGCATTTAGAGCATGAATCACTGTGTCTCCTGTCACAGCTGCCTTCCTAATGCAGCATGACAACCCATGTCCTTTGTGCATCTCTGGGGGAATGCCTTGATGATCCCCTGCATCTGCTCTAACTCCAGGCTGTCCCTGGATGCTCTAGTTCCCTTCTTCTGTGAATCTCTTTGTACCTAAAAAGCTCACTTTTGGCCAGAAATTCCACTCACCACATAGCTGCTGGTACTGTCACCAGTGGGAAAACAGGACTGCAGGTGAAGCACCATGAAGTGCCGTGGTGTAGCTTTACAACTCCTCTCAGCTGAATGTGCCACTAATCTATCTTCCCGATCACTGTGAAAGAGCAAGAAGAACTGAATTCTAGTGCTGAGATTCACCAGGGGAGCTTGTTTCCCCCTGTTCTCATCTGCTTAACGCGAGACCCATGCCCTGCGGCTGCACTGCAGATATGAGCTGTAGACCTCCTCATTCTGCTCTCCCTCACATCATGCCTCTACAGAGGACAGAATGAAATTATGCCTGCAGGGCAGTGGTGGTTGTAGGAACTAATGCCATTAATCAATTACAACTAATGTGCAGACTATTGGCTAAAGACTTTTGAAGAGAAGAGTGTTTTATCTCTTCTTCATCTCAATTTTCTGCTTTTTCTATAGCAGGAGGGGAGAAAATGTGCAGTTTTTTGTCATCGTCCTCTTCCTTTAAAAAAACACACACTGAACCTTTTTAAGTTTTTCTCTCCTTATTTCTTTTCTTGCTTAGCAGCATGATAAGATTGGGAAAGGATTTATGAAGAGACAAAAAGAACACAAAAGCAGAAATATTAGACAGGAGACAAAAGATAATTTTTTACAAAAATGTTTGTAAACTGTATTGGGCACCAAATCGTTTCCCTTTAAAAGCTGACGACTGAAAATGGCTTAAAAATAAGGCCATTTTTTCAATTTTGAAATTTTCTACCAATTTTATTATTGCTGTCTACAGGGACACACTTGTGTAATGACTTTTCAGATGACAAAATCTTGCAAGAGGCAGCCTAGCCTGCAGCAGAACACTTCCAGGAGCACAATCCAGTAAGGTAGATAAGGTCTTCATTGTGCCTGGGTCCTTATGTTTCCAGCTGTCATTTTTAATAAACACGTTTCAAATCAAGTCTTACAGAGTGTGAAATACAGGAATAGTAAAAGAGGAGAAACCATCACTTGGGTACTTTTGAAAATAATCCATACACATGAAATACTGCATTCTGACAAGCAGAGAAGGCATAAAATACAGATATAGTTTTTAAATTAACTGGTATTATGGTACATGAAAGCTATACGAGTTACATTATCATGCAGAGTTAAACCATGAATCCCAAGTAGATATTTCTTTTCCTTGAATCAAGATATGTTCAAAGAGTCTCTGACACATGAAGCCTGTTTCAAAGGGCAAGAGACTCAAGCAGTATAAATAGAATTGCCTCCTTGCAACTAACGGAGCTGTGTCAGATTTTGCCACAGAATGTGTGGCCTTGATTTTGTGATTTAGTAAAACAGAAAATGGCATTTAAAATGAGAATAAAGCTGAACAAACATAAATATGTCTATGTCTTTTGTTCTGTTGTATTAAAATGTGCTCATAAAATTGGATTTCTTTTTTTAAACCAGTGTGCTTCCTTCTGGTTTTGATACTGGAAGTGCTAAGACATTCATGGCCTGAATCCCCACTGTCTCTCCAGGGATCCTGGCAGTAGTGGAGATGCCCGGAAGTGAAGACTGAACTGCAGCTTGTTTTCCAGCTGCCAAGAGAGAGTAGAGAACATCAGAAATCTGATGTCTCTGTGTCTTTTCTCCTCCCTGCTTCGATACCAGAGAACTTGTACCTCACATGAGTTTCCTCTTATGCCCTGAAAAATTGTGTTATAGACCTCAAAAATATTGCCACAGTTGTGATGGGAAGAAATCAAGTACCTGCATGTCTGATGCAAAAATAATCAGAAAAGGCTATGTAGATGTGGAAGAAAACTGAGTAGCTGTTGAGGATGCCCTACAGCAGAGAACATGAAAAGGTTTTTTTTCACTATACTGTTAAACTTTGATGCATATATATTTGCAACAGCAGCAGGCAGAGGCCCTCATAACTGAATAAGCTGAAATGTTCTGTCTGCAGCAATATCATGTCATTTTATTCCTGCCTGATCAAGAGCTATGTTGTGATTCAGGAGATCCAAACCTTCTGAAGATATACAAAATGGAGTTCCTGTGGTTTGTGGTCCCTAAAGGTTCCCCAGGACATTTAATAAGAAGGCAGTTGTGAACCAAGCTTTTATGGCCACTATCACTTTGCACTGAATCTCCTCCTGTACCTAAATTATATTATTAAAGATGTATCTGATTACATTACCTAAAGTCGCATTACTACCAAATATATGTCATAGTCCCAGTGCTTTTCAGTATAGGGTCAGGAATTGTACATATGGCCCTGCACAGACGCACTTTTGCCTTTATTTGTAGTGCACGCTACTCATATGTCTGAGCACTATGGTCAGTTGTGACAATCCCACATTCTATGTGCTTCAGGATCTCTCAAAATAAAGATGTTAAATGATCTAAGATGTAGCATAAATTTGTTCCTAAATTATTATGGGTTCCTGAGCACGGAGTCTTCCAGGGATAAAGGAATGCAAACTGGACTCTGCTGAGATTTGCAAATGAAGAAGCCATCTAAAGATTAGGCAAGTCCAAACTAATCTGCTGAAGAACTGCAGAGTAAGCTTGCCTGATACAGGCATGGCTATTGGAAGGGCGTTTGGACGTCTGAAATCCTATGTGAATGAAAGAAGGCTGAGATCTTTTAATATGGATTATTGCCATTCATACAGAGTTGCATAAAATGCTTTGGAATGAAAGCTAATTGAAGCTAAAGGGAGCAGCAGAGCTAGTAAACAAAAATATTCAAATTCTTACCAAAAGAATTGCCCTTTTTTTCTGTCTCACTGGAGTTCTAATTCAAAGTTTTGTTTCATTCCAACTGCTATTTTTAATCCAAATTTCAGACAACAGTTTAACAGTCATTGAAATGTTGAGCGTATTGTTTGTGTAGGCGAAAGCCATGAGAAGTACCACATGAATTCCTACTGGTGATGAAAGCAACTCAAATGCAATGCAGCCAAAGATACTTGGCTGTGACAAAAAAAAAAAAAAAAAAGGATGCATACCATTAGACAACTAAGGATTAGATCTGTTTTTCCCAACTGAAGATACACAGACAAGGACTGCCCTCTCTTTTTTCACACAGCAGCTCGGTACTGGTACAACAGATTTGATTTGTGTTGTGTGGCATTTGCCAAGTTTGGCTGCAACTTCTTAGCTAGCTGCCTGGATCCCAAAGATTTTGAGGGAAGGTCTCTCATTCAATATTTAGGTTTGCTCATCTTCAGCCATCAAGTGTGATTCTGATGCATTTGATCAGTATACTTAAGTCTGACATCCCTGATTTTGTTCTATGGTCCTGGCTTTGTGGTTCTGTGGCTCTGTCCTAAACAACACATTTTTCCTATCTAGTACCTTGAGGTGCTATGATATCTCTTACCTTAGTTGTTGAGATCTCAGCTGGCTTTCCTTCTGGGGACAGTTAGTGAAACAGTAGATGCACAGCTGGTTTTGGCTGAGATAGAGTTAATTTTCTTCCTAGTAGCTGATTCATTGCTGTGTTTTGGATTTAGTGTGAGAATAATGCTGGTAGAATGCTAATGTTTTTCATTGTTGCTAAGTAGTGTTTATACTAAGTCAAGGACATTTCAGCTTCTCATGCCCTGTCAGCAAGAAGGTTGAAGGGGCACAAGAAGGTGGGAGGGGAAACAGCCAGGACAGCTGACCCAAACTGGCCAAAGGGGTATTTCATACCATATGTGATATCATGCCCAGTATATAAACAAGGGGAGAAGGCTGGCTGGGGGCCATGGCTCAGGAATTGTCTGGGCATCAGTTAGTGAGTGGTGAGCAATTGCTTTGTGCATCACTTGTTTTGTATGTTCTAATTCTATTATTAGTATTTGTATTTTTCATTCTTTTCTGTCCTATTAAACTGGTTTTATCTCAACCCACAAGTTTTACTTTTTTCCCAAATTCTCTCCCCCATCCTGCTGAGGGGAGAGAAGCAAGCAAGCATCTGTGTGGTGCTTAATTGCTGACTGGGGTTAAACCACAACACAAGAAAAGTGAAATGAATACTGAAGGTGAGAAAAGAGAAGGAGGGAATCCATCTAAAAAAGACATAATCATTCAATGGTGAGGTATGCTGAGGTTTTTCTCAGATTTGTCTATATTTGATCAAAACAAGCACACACACCCTCAATTAAATACGACACTAAAGTAAGAAAATCAGTCTTTGGTCCACTCCACTGAACTGCCTAATTGGGTTGTACTGGGAATAAAGATGATTTCCAGGGAAAGGTGGCTAATCTGTTCATGGGTTCAGGAATGATTTCTATCCAAAAGTGTAAATATTAAAACAAAGACTTAGGACATGAGAGTCATTATAGACTATAAAAGACCCTCAGGAATGTTAAATTCTTTCTGGATTTTCCTTGAGCCCCAAACAAGGGTCTGAATCCTGCGTATGCTTTTAAATGTGGTTAATCTTGTTAATCCTGTTCTCACTCAATACCAAACTGAAAGGAACAGAAAGTTGAACATAAACGTGTGGAACAGTTTGGCTCTTGCCATAGCTTCTTTTGTCACTTTATATGACAGGTTAGAGGGTTGGAGAATAACTGGGATCACAGATAATCATCAGGTGGATTTCTCCTTATAGTCCTAGGAACACCATCACCTCACTCTGACAGGACAAATCTTTGACATCAGCCTGTGCCTCTGCCTGGATTCTCCTTTTCTGGGAGCAGTGTTGAATAAAAGCAGGACTGTGGAGGCTGTATTTTCCTTGGGATAACTCACCTGTACAAGCTATTACATCAGAAGTATAAGAATAGCAAGTGTTAGTGCTGAAGACAAAAAATACGAGCTATTGTCATTACAGATTTCACAGAGCTACATTCTGCAATAGCCCAAACCCATATTTGGTCCCACAATGTGTCGGGTTCAAGTTCGTGCCATCCTAGACAGTTGTGAAAACCCTGCCTATGTCAACAGGGGTATCATCGCTGTCTCTAGGACGTAACACTGAAACAATATTGCCAGTAGGGAAAAGCCTTACAGCTTTCTGGCATGAAGTCTTGGGCATTTTGAAATCCCTTCCAGCGTCAGAAATAAGCCCTCAGCTGTTAGGTGTGTCTGCAAAACAAAAAAAAATCAATGACAAAAGAAAAAAAAAATATTTGAGCAGGATATCTGTCTCCATTCCTCAGCGGGTGCTCTGTGTGCCATTTCCAGTGCCTGTCTGTGCCTTGCTCCTAGACATACGTTTGAACATTTTAAGGTCCATGGCACAGGTCTTGGGGATGTTAGCCACATGGAGAGCTTTGGCACATGGCTTATAAGGATGAAGGAGGCCAATTGCTCTGTTGAAGACATCATGTCTATCCTTCCATCCTTCTTCCTACTTCCTCTCTCCACTAGATACATCAGGACACCCCTCCCCAGAAAGTACAATCACACAAACAATCTGATTGTTCTTTGGGAAATTATGTTTTCTCAAGCTAGACAAATGGATCTCATTATGTACTGTTTTCCACGTTTCAAGTACTTACGGCCAAAATGTCCATTAATCAAATCAGGAGAAACAAAAATGCAGTCCTGCAAATGTTCATTATAGTCCTCAGCCCCCTGAGGGCTATAATGTTTTCTTGAACTCCTTGCCTGATGCCAGATTGCATCTTGTAAAAAAGAAATATATTTTTAATCTAAGAAGAAAACTCCCTATTCAGAAGAGAAAGACAGTCTAAGTCTTGTCAAGTGGTGTTTTTCCACTGACAGCACTGGGCATCTGAGCAGCTCTTTAATTCCTCTGATATAGTAATTCTGAAAGAATAGAGGTAGAACTGCATTTCCCTACATGTTTACTATGGATTGATTAACTTCTAGTGCTTGGATCCAGGATCACAGAATTAAGAGGAGGCACTGTAAGCAATGGAAAAACATCATACCTGCAAAACTGCAGATCTAGTTCTGTCTGGTATTATAGGTGAGCTGACAGAACATTTTCTCCTTATTACATTATATATTCAGAAATCAGAGCTTAAAATGATTCCTTTTTAAAAACAGTGACAAACTGATTAGTAATGATTTCTGAGCATTAAACTCATTTAGAAAATCTGTCTTTGAATTTGCAAACATTCACAATGTCTTGAGTGTGGATCACACCCATGAAGTAATTCCTTTGGCCCTAGGAGTTACATGTACCTGAAAACTTGAAGGTCTTCAAAAATATTTCATGTTGTCTCAACTCTTGTTTAACTGAAATCCAGAACTGTAGCAGGCTCAAGATGCTTCTCCTCTCCTCTCCTCTCCTCTCCTCTCCTCTCCTCTCCTCTCCTCTCCTCTCCTCTCCTCTCCTCTCCTCT
>WTSP01004287.1:0-48039 GCA_025331215.1 Actenoides lindsayi
GCCGTGTGAGCACTGGCAGTCATAACACGGGTGTGTTATCAACACCCTCCAGCTCCCAGTACTGCAGCATAAGGGCTAGATGGGGAAAAGCAGCTCAGCCAGACCCATTACACCCATCCAACCTGTCCTTGAATGTTTCCAGGGATGGGCCATGCTCTACCTCTCTGGGCAACCTGTTCTTGTGTTTCAACACCCTCACTGTAAAAAATGTCTTCCTTATATCTAGTCTGTGTCTATCCTCTTTCAGTTTAAAACTATCAACTCTTGTCTTATTTCAACAGACCCTGCTAAAAAGACTATCCCCATCTTTCTTATAGGCTCTCTTTAAGTATAGAAAGGCTGCAATAAAGTCTCCCCGGAGGCTTCTGTTCTCCAGGAGGAACAACCCCAATTCTTTTAGCCTTTCTTCACAGGAGAGTGTTCAGTTCCTCTGATCTTTTTTGTGGTTCTCTTCTAGGCCTGTTCTAAGATGTTCATGTCCTTCTTGTGCTGAGGACTCTAGACCTGGACAGAATACTCCAGGTGAGGTCTTACCAGAGTGGAATAGAGTGGCAGAATCACAGAATCATATGATGTTAAAGGTTGGAAGGGACCTTGAAAGATCATCTAGTCCAACCCCCCTGCCAGAGCAGAACCACCTAAAGCAGGTTACATAGGAACGTGTCCAGGTGGGTTTTAAATGTCTCCAGAGAAGGAGACTCCACAACACCTCTGGGCAGACTGTTCCAGAGCTCCATCACGCTCATAGTGAAAAAGTTTTCCTTATGTTTCTTATGCTCCAATATGCACCCGTTGCCCCTTGTCCTAACACTGGACATAACAGAGAAGGGTCTAGCTCCATTCTTCTGACACTCGCCCTTTATGTATTTATAAACGTTAAGGAGGTCACCCCTCAGTCTCCTCTTCTCCAAGCTAAGGAGACCCAGCTCCCTCAGCCTTTCAACACAAGGGAGATGCTCCACGCCCTTAATCATCTTTGTGGCTCTGCGCTGGACTCTTTTGAGCAGTTCCCTGTCCTTCTTGAACTGAGGGGCCCAGACAAGAACACAATATTCCAGATCTGGCCTCGCCAGGGCAGAGTAGAGGGGAAGGAGAACCTCTCTTGACCTACTAACCACACCCCTTCTAATCCACCCCAGGATGCTATTGGCTTTTCTAGGCCACGAGGGAGCATTGCTGGCTCATGGTCATCCTGCTGTCCACCAGGACCCCCAGGTCCTTTTCCCCCATGTTACTCTCTAACAAGTCAATCCACAACCTATACTCGTAAACTCACCTCCCTCAAAATGCTGGCCATGCTTCTTTTGGTGTGGCCCAGGATACAGTTGGCCTTCTGGACTGCAGGTGCACATTGCCAGCTCATGTCTAGCTTTTTTTCCACCAGTACCCACAAGTCCTTGTTCTCAATCCCTTCATCCTTCAACCTGTATTGATACTGAGGATTGCCCTGACTTGTGTGCAGGACTTTGCACTTGGCCTTGTTGAACCTCAAGAAGTTCACACAGAACCACTTCTCAAGCTTGTCTAGGTCCTTCTGGATGGCATCCTGTCCCTCTGATGTGTCAACAGCATCACTCAGCTTGGTGTCATCTGCAAACTCGATGAAGGTGCATTCAACTCCAATATCTATGTCATTGAAGAAGATATTAAACAGCACTGGTCCAAGTAGGGAGCCCTGAGGAACACCACTTGTCACTGTGGTGAGACTGTGGTAGGTGCCATTAGTGATCAAATATGTTGAAGATCAAGCCCTTAAATGTGCCTCCTGTTACCCTTCCACCTCTATTGTCTCATAAAAGGGCAGTCCAAGGATCAGGGAAAGATGGGTACACTGAATAAGCATAGTACTTAATACCCCTCTTCTATATTAGTTCTTCTAGAACTATCCTCTTATGATTGACAAAATGTAAGAGTATTAAAGCATTTTAGGGAGCTTTTAAACATTCATTCTTACAGCAACAGTAGTCAGAAAATATTGAACTTTTGTACTATGTTGAATTCCATTTAAAGCTTGTCAAAAACTTGACTATCTAGTTTCTGTGCTAAAATGCCAGGCTGATAAAATTAAAACTTTTTATTTCCAAATGTGACAGTTTCACCAGCAAGCAAGTAAGGAAAGATTTCTCAGGTTCAGGATAGATTCCTGTGGTCCAGATGGGAAAGGGTAGCATTACAGTAATTACTAGTTTAATGGTTCCCTCCCCATCTAGCAAATGAGAGATGCATGGTCAAGATGCAAATATGACCAAGTCAATAACATTTAAGCAGCGGATTATTTGAATGAGATGTGTTCTCTCTCTCTCTCTCTTCCTCTCTCTTGCATTGTGTTAGATATTAATTCAGCAGCTCACATAAGCTCACTCTGCCTCTGATAAAAGTGATCGTGTCTAAGACTACACCTCTGTCTCTTTTTTATTTTTAATGTAGAACAGAAAAACTGTAGTGTGAGAGGCTGTCAGTGATACTGGCTGATACCTGATGATGAGTGCATCCCACCATGCTGCTAAAGAGTGACAGAGAGAGGATTTGATCTGTGGTCTCCCACATCGCATGGGAATAACAAAAGCACGACTGCCATGAGGTGAATTCTTCCAATAGTCCCTGGGATGGGAAAACTTCCCAGATCCATGGGATATTTTATGTTAAAAGGCCCATAAAAGTGTATTTCAATATACTTCCTAACACTTGAAAAGTTGCCCAAGCCTAACTGGACTGATTTATTTGCTGTAACAACGGATATGGTGTAGATAAACATTCTGATATCGAATGCAAATAGCAACACTGGTACAGCAAGAAATTAAACTCCCAGCTCCCTCAGAGTGAAAGATTGTTTTCAGCAGCCATTTGTAAGTTGTTTATAAGCCTTAAAATGTTTACTATTTCCATTTTGTGTTGACAAACTAGTCTGTCAGACATGATCAGTGAGGTGACAAAAACGAATCTTCTTCCATTGGATACCCTCCCTCAAGCCAGAGTATTTGAGAGAAGAGTTTTCCAATGAGAATTGGGTAGTATTTTCCTTGACAGTTATTTTACTCTCCCTTTCCACAAAGCCACTTATGATTTCCCCACCCTGATTTTCCTTTTTTATTCATACTTTTAACAACTCAGTTGTTTTTTGAACTGAATCAATTAGCATATAAAGGCTAATATTTTCATTCAAGGGAATTTTTAAAATTAGTGAAGCTGTGCCCTCTGGAAACAAACATGCTTTTGCATCTTCTTTGCCTCAGAGCTCCAGCAGTGTTAATGTTGCTTTGCTGATGCTTCTGCATTAAGGTGAGCTGTTTGTTCTCCGCCTTCTTGGACAGATGTAATAGGTTGGGTTCAGATGATATTTCTTTTGTCCTATTAATTTTAATGAGTAATTCATTAAAAAAGAGATCTAATATCTTCTTTAGAGTCATTTTATGTTTTATTGTAGTAGTATATGATTTTCCACTGCTATCTGAAACAACAGGCAACAAAAAAGCCAGAAATAAATGATGCTTATCCACTTTTTAGCTCTTTTCCCTAATTATTATGCTTCCTGATTCTGCTTTCTGAGTTTCATAATGTTATAAATTGAAAGATGGGAAATTTTTTTTTAATCAAATATTGGATAAACAAAATTGATAAAAACATGGAGTCGGTTTAAAAATATAAAAATCTCAGGAGTTCTTAAATAGTTTACAGTTTAACAAAAAAGTTATGTGTTGTTTTTCTTTTTTTTGGTCTGTTTGTTTGTTTCATTTTTTTTAAGCCTGCATTTTTGTGTTTCTATCCATGAATTACCACTCAGCCTGCATGGCTGGGATTTAAGGTAGCCACTGATACGTTTTATGTAGATAATCCTGGTAGTAAGAATTCCTAGAATTATCAAAGGGTTCAAAGGGCGATTGGAAAAAATACCCACAATGTACAAATTTCTTATTAAACCATCATTTGTGGTCTTTGTAAAAGTGTCAGAGTAAGCCAGAAACTATGATTTTGGATAAAGATACACAAAGAGATCAAATCTTATGCTCATTAAAGTTGAACGGAAAGTAGTAATTATTGGGCACAATGGAAGGGTACAGTTTGAAAAGCCTACAGGAAGGACAAAAGTTCTACTTGCTAAAGCAGCAGTTTGTAACACATCAGCAAACAATGAAGAACAAGGTTGTTAATAGTACTTTGTTGTTACTGAAGCTGCATACTGAATGTATGATAAAGGAACCAGGAAGATAGTCTTGGAGAAAGCAAGAATTCTACCTTGGAGAAAGTGAGGAGAAGAATGTGCAAGATGAGGAAAAGCTCCCCAAACTTTAGCTGCCCTATAGTCAAGGTGGTTAAAGTGCTCTGGAGTCAGAATTCTATCGGACAGACAGCACTCTATATTAGTTTAAGTTTGAGGAAACCTGGAACAGCTAGAGAGAAATCCAGTGTCTGGTTGTACAGCTCTCTAAATTCATGAGAATGAAATGAACCCTCGGAGAACGCACTAGGAAATGTTAAAAATTCTTTACTTGTTTAGTCATTTTAATATCTAAAATTTACAACATAATTGTCTTCTGTATTTTATGAGTGTGGAATTTAAGATTTAATCTTATTCAAATTAAGATTTCATTATAACAAAATGATATTCCATCATTCCAAATGATGTGGAAGAGGTAAATATTCAGATTTAGTAGGTCCTGAGGAAATGGAATTTGATCAAACCAAATCATTAACATGAAAGCTATAAATACAAAATAACAGTTAAAAAATAAAACAACAATGTACACAACATATTCAATAAGTTTCTAATTTGTGCACAAATTTGGCCCACTCTAATGAATTCCATAGTAAGATTCATATTGCCTATTACTAAATTCCTGTTCTTTTCATATAAGGTAACTATATATAAATATATATAGTTACCTTATATATACTTTATATATACTGTTAGAATCATTTATATATATTGTTAGAATGAGCAATGCCTATATTGACTCACCTTTTTCCTTATCCACCTCCCTTGATTAGTCATCCAAGGTGTGCCTCAAGTGTTCAGCCACTAGAATTTGATCTTTCTTTCCATTACTGAAATTTAGTCTGAGACTTCAGTGTTTCTTGCCTTGCCTACTTATTCTTGACTCCTCCAAACTGTTCTTGTATAAATTTTCCAAAATGTTCCTTCAAAGATCACCATGGTTTCTCATGTTTTGGTTAATTATACTGTCTTTAAATAATTCAGCAATTTTCCCTAGTATCTTAAATTCAGGATCTTTCATCCTAGTGCATATTGTTATTGGTAGGAGTAGCATTAGAAGTAGTCCACCTAGAATTCTTCGTGAAGTAGACGTCAAGGTTTAGGGTCAGGGCTGTCCACTAGACCTATAACAGACATTCTCTGTTAAGCCCTATCCCTTCCCAGTGAGGAAGAGAAACAGAATAAGGGAAAGATACTTTTAGATTAGGAAAAAAGGCTATAATGGCTTTAATGAAAATAATAATAATAAAATAACATATATAGAAATATATACAAAACCAGTATTGAACCCAACGCCCTGATACTGTGAAGCAGGTACTGGGGAAGTTCCAGACTGGACTCAGTAGCAGATGGAAAACAGATTCAGGATCTGGATTCTGGAACTGTATTCAGGAACACACAGATTAAGATCAAAGGCAGAATGGACAGAGTCCTCCTTGGATACTGGCCATTGAAGAGAGCTTGATCCTCATGATCCCTCAGCTTTAAACTGAATATGACGTATATGGGATGGAATCCCTCATTGGTCAGTTTAGGGTCACCTGTCTTGTCCTCTCTTCCCTGCAGGTGCTGCCTTTTACTTTCTGCACCCCGCAATGTGATACACAAGATCCAGCAGTGACCTTGGGCTGCATATCAATCCTTGGTAGTATCTATAAACATTGAGTGTTCTCACTGCTAGAAGCAGACACTGTCTGCAGAAATATTTCATTAACTTCAGAAAGTGCAGTTAATTAGAAGAGACTGAGATGAAAAATAAAATCACTGAAGAGAATTAGTTTTGTTCTAACTCAAACCATGACAGTAGATGGGGTATTTTGAATAAAAACTATTTATGGAAGATGGCATAAGACAGTTTTATAGAATATTTATCTGTATCTTATCTATAGCAATAGCTCCCTTGAAATGTCATGTATATTATCTACACACATTTTCCTTCAGTCTTATCTGTAAGTCTCATTTAAGAAGTATATAGGTGATCTTTAAAATAAAATACTGGAAGAATTCCATCTTCTCTTAAAATTCCTACCTATTTTAGGTAATCTAGTCTGGAATATTTTACTTCTCACACTGTAGGATTATTCAAACACTGAAGAGATGCTATTTTTCTCATATATCATGGAGCTTTTTATCATGTTTCATGAAAAGAGTAAAAGCAGGGTCACTGAACTATATTGAGTTTATATTTATCACATCTGTTGCAAAGGTAGATTCATTACACAGTGAATGTGCTATGAAAACACTATTGCAACTTGTTCTTTTCTAATTGACTGTTATGGTAACAAGTACTTGATAAGCTCTAAAAAAATTAGCATTTCTAATTATAATTTTGGTATACTTTTATGTTTCTGATCAATCTACCATCATTTTTGATGGCCATGATTTAAGTGAGGATCTCAAACTGGCATTTTATGTATTTATTTTGCTCTCATCATCTTAGGTTACTCTATGGCATGATTAATTCTCTTGCAGTGGAGAATGAAGATGACTTTTCTTTAAACTAGACATGTGGTTGCACTGTAAGTGGTTCTTAGGAACAACAGACAATTCAGTTTCCATAATAAATGTTGTCAACATTATCTCTTTAAAACATGTGGAAGAAGAAAAGTCTTTGTGGTACCTGCAACACTGAAATTCGTAATTCTGTAAAACTTGTCACATCCTTTTTGTTTCCTAAACTGTTTTCAAAGAACTGTACATAATTTTTCAATTCAGCTAAAGCTATTTCAATGGGAAAAGTTCTAAACAAAGGAACCTGCTGATAAGGGACCTGTTAACATACTGTTCATATATTAACCTTCTGTCTTGTGTTAAGAGCCCATGGAAATTATAAATTATGTGGATAACAGTTTCTGTGAAAACTGAAGGCCTTTGCGAGATCTGGCCTAGAAAATAAACTATGTTTAGCTTTTTAGGGTGTTCTTTATATGATATTGTTACAAAAGTATACCTGTAGGTCTATTTTTCTTGATCACGGATCTTCAAAAACATTTTGCAAAATTTTCTAATCATTCTATTTGCATTGCAAGTATTTTAAAATAATAAGGAAGTAGTTTATTGCCTCTATTTTATCAAAATTATAAAACTTATTAGCAAACTCAGTGATTAAAAGACGGAATTTTTAGATTGTATTTAGAATTCTTCAAGAGATTAAAGCTCACTCTTTATCATACAATATTCTATATTGTTACTATCGAGTTCGTGGTCTTCGTAACGGATCAGAGAGGTTGTATATGTCCTATCCCTGGGAATATTTGAGGTCAGATTAGATTGGGCTTTGAGCAGCCTGATATAGCTGAAGATGCCTCTCCTCACTGCAGGGTGTTTGCACTAGATGAGCTTTAAAGGTCCCTTCCAACTCAAACCAGTCTGTGACTCTATGATGATTCTGTGAACCACCATAGATGTTAATACACACAGTTTGCATGAAAACTCTTAGTTTTACAGTTTAATAAATAAAAGTAAGTGTAACAAAGACCATATTTTCTCATGAGGATGATACGTCTTAAGTGATCAATAAATTAGTCTCAGCAGAACCCAAGTTCAATGTAGATGAGAACTTCAAGTGTATTGCAAGAGGTAAAATGAGAATAGTTATACATTAGTATAAGTGAAATACTTGCTGAAATACTTGCATAAGAAAAAAAAAACATGCTACTAGAGCATTTTCAGATAAAAGATACTATGGTTTTAGTATTTGGCCCATAAAGATTTACCTCTTGCTAACTGATTTGCCTGTAGACAATGAAGTTAATACTAATAAACTTTCTGTCAGTACAAACTCTGTTTCTGGTTTGATACCTATTTCATCCTAATGAGATATTCATGTGAAGATTTTCACATGCAGATTTTCATGCTATTTTTAACATATCATTTGAATTCAAACATATTGGGGAAAAATGTGATACTAGCATTTGTTTGGAAGGTTTGTTGCAAGAATGGCAGAAACTTTATGCATACACACAGTATCGTGTGGAATAAAGCAGATGCTCCTGGAGGTTTTTGTTAACACCTTTTTTGGTTTGAGTACAAACTCCTTAGAAGGCAAGGGAAGGCAAGGGAAGGGGAAAAGACTGTTGTTGAACCAAAAGATGAAAATGTGTATTAACACTTAAAAACACAAGGTACAGTTAGAGTATGCAAGAGTAACACAACATACTGAACATGTTGTCTTCAGCAGGATTTAAACTGGTGACTGTCAATCTGAAAGTCTGGATTTTATTTGGAAGTCATTCACTTCATCAGTGGAGCTTGTCTCCTTTAGCAGAAAGGCTATCATTTGAGCTCTGATACTCCTTTTTGTTCCCCTCCTGTGATGAACAGGAAACAGGAGGAACCAACATTAAGTAGGTGGGAGACAAAAAGAGTTTGAGGGTAGGAAAAGTTGTCACTAAGTAAACAAAAAAGAGCTTTAACATAAATTGTCACAGTGTCATACTGTGCTCAGGGTGAGGAATTGAGGAATCTGCAAAATATAACATATCTGTAATCATGACTCTGTAAGATCATAGATAGGACTATGATTATTTTGTGGAAATAGTTTGGAACTTCAGTGTCATACGAGCTTAGAGGAGATAGAAATGAAAACATCAACTTTGTAGAAGAGAGAAATACAGGAAGTGCTCTGAAGCTCACTTAATAGATTGTTCTGTGAAGGCGTGAGGGAAAGGGGAAGCATCTCCTACTCTTTTTGAAGAAAAATATTTTACTTCTGAGAAATACGTAGTGTACATGAAGTATAGTGGTTCTTGCCTTGGACATACCAGCATAAAAAACCTCAGTCAAGTTAACTTATACTGTGGGTGAAAAGTTTTCTTGACACCTAAGGTCTGCATTTTAACAACTATACACTTCCTCTATTTGTTTCTATCGTGGCTTAAAGTAAAACAAATGTGATTTTTTTAAAGTACTTTTTACCTATATAAATACAAAGACTTCTGTGTTTCATTAGCAAAATCTAACTTCAGAAAGATATAACAGAGTCATAGTCCATATTTCCTGTGTCTTGAGAGTTAGTTCACAGCATTAAGTTTTATATTCTTGTTCATGAAGCAAGCAGTTCTTTTATTAAAAAAAAAAATAAAAAATCGATTTTGCTGAACTTTTTTAATGAATGCAAATGTAAATGAGTGCAAAAATATGTTTGTTTTTTTTTTTATTAACAGTATACTAGGCCTCCAGGCAAATAATGATAGTGATAAGAGCTTGCCAAAATAAAACAAAGTAAGAAATGAAGGAATTAATGCTCATGCAGCTAAGTGAAAGCATGGGTTCCTTTTTGTTTGTGAAATACTAAATCATCAAACAAAATAGTTTAAAACTATGCTAAAATGTTTTGTCATTAAACTAATAATACATCAGCAATGTTTTTCAGACACCTTGTTTTTCTGAATCTTTTCTTTTTCCTCCCTTTTTTAACCCCAGAAGAATGGCTCACCTAAAATACTTTCCTCATTTTGAACAAAGGGGACAGAACTGACTCTAAAAGTAACAGTTATTTGGGCAATGAATCCACAAGGTGTGCCTGATAAAAACATTACACTGGAGTTTTGGGGGTTTGGTTTTGGTTGGTTTTTTTTCCTGAAACTGAACCAAGGAGCTTAGCAGAACAATAATTTTTCCATCTTTCCTCTCTCTGTATTTTCACTTTAACTCTTTTGGCCAGAGCTTTCTCTAGTTCCTCCTCCCATCCACTCATCTTGACATTCCAGTGTAGAAGTACACTCTACCCATATGCCCAGAGACAGGTGCTTTGTGCCCTCCCAGAATGCTAAACTTATTAATATTAAGGGCAATGGTGCTATACATCTTCTTGTTCTAAGTGTGGGCTTTTTTTTTCTGGAGAGATGTCAGATCTGTCTCAGTGATATGGCTTTAAGTGGAGCAGCAAGTGTAAAATTGTTATTCTGGGTGAAAATATGGAACAGGCAGCATTGCCTGAGACGGCTATTAATGTTCTGTTTACTGGCTCCTGGGAGATGCAGCATCTCCATCGTTTCTGAAGATAGCTTAATGCAGAACATCTGAGAGGTTAACTAGGAAAGACCAGGAAAAAAACTGCAAATGAACATACATTGAGAAATGTAAGACAGGGGATAAGAATTAAATCAGCTGTGAAAGAGCAAACTTGAAAGGAAAATAGAAGGAGAAAGGAAGGCACCAGAAACATCAAGAAGTCAGATATGTGTTAATACTCATTGCTGTACCATATCCAGCTGAGTGACAGTAATGCAATATACAATTACATCCTTGCTTTCCATTCAAAGCGTTTCACTGAAGAAGCATGTACTCGAGACTACACTGTGACTGATATATTCAGTGCTTATTTCTTCTCTTATCTTCTCCAGCTCCTTTTCTTTTGACACCTAAAAGCAGTATTTTTAGTATTTTGAGACAAACAACTAATCCTTCCTTTAGCTGCTATTTTGCTGAGGTACCTTGCAGTGTGATAGACCTTACACCACAAACACCTACAGAGCTCCTGTCCTGAGCAGGAGGGAAGGGATCAGCTTCCCACAAATCCCTTTAGCTATCACAAAAACAAAGGTCAGAAAGTTAAAAGTCCTTGTTCCAGCATTTTTTAGCTACTACATGTGATCTGTGTAGTTTAAGTGATGTCAGCATCAGGTTCCTGTACTTGGTGTAGTTTGTGATTTTTTGGCATTTTTAATCTGACTTTGTTAGCATATATCATCACAAGCTGATGATCTTGAGTGTTAAAACTGTGAGCTTTAAAGAGAAATAATTCATTGCAACAACTTGTAAAGAGCTAATATTTTATATCCATGGCTTTTATTCACAGGGTAGATAACAAAGTAAACATCTATTCCCTTCCACTGGTGAATAATGTAGAGGAACATTTTTCCTCCAGATGGAACATTGCCAGGCAAAGTTCAGTAATCAGTAATGAGCTAATCAAAACACAGTGACTACACTGAGATTCTTCAGTTTAGATCTCCACAGATGTGTATTTCTTCCTTAACTTTTATCTCTCTATGTAATACCTGTATTACATGTACAGACACATGTGTGTACACATCCACACATCCAAAGAGAGTCACAAACATAGGTGGCTACTAAATTCAACCTTTGAAATTATTTTTTTTTAGTATAGATTTTGTAGCTTTAGCTCAATGCATATGCCAGCATCTAGGCACCTCTGGTTGTTTTTTTGTATCCATATGCTACCCCCAACAGCAACTGAAACAAGCCATTTCTTTTTCTTCATCTATAAATTCAAGCAAAGAAGAAAACACACGGAAAACCAAAACAAAATGTGGTTTGTAGTAAGGCTGATAGTAGTATATAGCCAGAGAGCTAGAAATTTAGTCTGAAGTATAAATATACATCTTAGCACTGAGTTGCCCTGAAAATGATCAATATACTAAAGCAAATCTTAGTAAAATATGAGGAATGAATGTTAGAATAACTGCATGTATTGACAAATGTCTTATATTAAAATACATTATTTGTTCATTTTGGCTTATTGATGTATAACAGTTATTTTATGAAGTCACATTCAGAAGAAAGCAGTAAACCAAAATTAAATATTCCTATCAATACAGCGATTAAGCTATTAAGCATTTATATTTAAATTGAAATGTATCTTGCCTTTCTTCTTTATAAATAGTAGCAACAAATGAACCTCAAAAACAGAACAAAGAAATAAGAACCAAAAATGAAAGAGCAGATTAAAGTATCTCTACATTAAAAAAATGTGAAATAGATTATAATTTTAATTTCAATTAATACTGGAACAGATGAATTCTTTAGACTATTCAAGGCACTTTGGTATCATGGTGATTAGTTAAGGAGTGAGTTATTAATTATCTGTAATTGCTTTCAAGTTTAATTTAGGAAATTCTTCAGCAGATGTACTTAACCTATGTAAATAAAACAGGTCTGTCAGAACCAATTTTTTGTGATAACTTAAAGAAGATTTGACAAAGTTAAGAATCCTTTGACTTATGGTTGAATTGCCAGCATGCTTTAATTTGTTAAAAGAGATGAATTTGCAACTGGACCTTTGATGTGTACAGCAGGAGCAAAGAGAAAGCCCAGTGCAAAGTTGTCTCCACATAGTTAGAATTGCTGCTAAGGATGCCTAGTAGAAAAGCTTCTGTGTATATTCTGTAGTTAATATTTCACTTCCTCTTTTTCTCCTTTCCTTTCTCAAATTATAAAATTGAATGAGGACAGAAGTATTAACAAGGGTTACTTACTTAAATAAGGTTATGAAATCACTCCATTTTATTATATTGAAAAAAGACCATCACCACTACAGTTCCTTTCCCAGAGCAGAGGATGCTCTGCGTCTTACAGTACTTATTGACTTTCTGCGGCAGCACAGCATTTCAGGAACAGCAAAGCCATTATCATTGCCCATTTTTACCACTGCTCTGCTTCGGAGTTACATGCTGCAATTCCATTTATGTATGTCATGTATTCAGTAAGCAGACTTTGATATTACAGTTTAACTTTCAGCAGAGAAAGCGGTGTCAAGTGATCTTTCTGCCACGTGTACTTCATAGCTGAAAAGAAAAAGGAGGCTTTTTAAGAAATGTTATTCAGGCCAACACAGAGCAGTGTCTAAAACTAAGGTAACCTCTGGTGTGATCAAAATACATGAAGTTAGAAGCTAAGTGAGGTAATGATTAGTTAATGAACTCAGCCCTAGACCTTTCTGTCTGTCACAGTAGACTGTACCTATTGGAACATAAAAGCCAGGTGCTTTTTTTTTGCCTGATTTTCCTCCCATGTTGTGAACTTGGTGGTTTTTCTGTTTCAGTAGGAGAGGTCTGTGCCTTCTGCTTGACCTGTAAAACCTGTCACTTTCCTGGATATAAGGCATACATTTAAAGATTAACTTGGAAGATAACTTTTCCTTCCTGAGTAGATGCTTAAACTAATTCTATAGCAAAAGCTTGAAGCCAGTATTATCTCTTCTGTCTCTGTTTTTTACGCAGTGTGTATTGTATAGATCAGAAAGACATCAACGTCTTTTTATGCATACCCTGAGAACAAGGTTCTACAAGAGTTCTTTCAGGGAATTTGGGTGAAGGGATGTCTTTTCTTTTGAATCGTAGACTTCTTAGGAGGCTACAGATGTAAGTGAAGTTCAGATTTTTCATGAAATCCCATTTTATTTGGATTACTCCTTTGAATCACACTCTAAAATCAATCTAAGTGCTACTGCCAATACCGTTATCCTTTGCCTGGGTCCTCCCCTAGCTGACTAATTGTGCAGCAGTATGCTGACTGGGGTACTCTTTGGCATGTCCAGAGCAGACTTCATGATACTTTGAAACGTAGAGTGTTGAAAATGGGGATGCTCAGAGATCTCAAGAATCTCTTAGAGTAGGTTAGGTTAAAAGCGAGTTTTGAACTTGGTTCCCTAACATATTAGTTGCATGAGCACCTACATGATATTTGGATCCCTACTGTTCAAGAATAATTCTGTGTAAATTCCCTGTATACTTTTTTCTGCAGTACTTTATGTAATCATAAAGTGTATGACACAAAATTATATTTTTTTTTATCATGATCAAGATTATTTTTTTTCTTATTCTCTAACCTATAAAAGTCTCATTCAGCTTAATCTGCTGAATGGTTTTCCTGACACACCAAGCTAATTGCATAAAGTTTCAGTAAACATGATACTTTATTTCACAAGACTAGCATCCAACTATGCAAAAGTAAGGAAGTCAAGGTCCTGGAGTCAATTTCTTTTAAAATGTCAATCTAATGAAAATGGCATACTAAAAGTAAACAAAAGATTGTTGATCTGTGGGCTTCTTACTTTGTATTCAAATATTTTAAACTCCTGGGTACCATAATCCTGACTCTAAAACACAGTAATGAGGTCTGACATAAGTAGACAGCTACATTGTAATGAGGAATAATTGGTTGTAATATGTACTCAGCGCAAACTGCAATTGTACAGAATAAAATGTATTTTGCATTCAACAGAGCATTAGACAGTGAAAAGTTTGTAATCTGTGAAATGACACATAGAACCACAAGACATCGTAAACAACATCAAAAAACTTTGCAACACTCATTATAAAGAAAAAACTTAAATAAGTTGACAATAAAAATAGTTACTGTATTAAACCAGCACATAATACAACATCAATATGATTTATGAGTGCAGCTCTTTTGAAAATATGATCAAAGAAAACAGGTGGATTATACTCTGCAATAAATCTCATATACATTTTTTAATCTGACAGAAAAGGTTTAAAATTAAATCAATACTGTAAAGATACGAATATCCTTTTTTACACTGGACTAAAATAACAGGATGTCTCAAGGTCATTGATGACTTAGAGTTCTGCTACTGCCAGTTTTATGCTGCTTTCAAAGAAAGCTTGCCTGGCTTGGACCCTATTCAGTCATGTGACTGAGGGTGAGATTCATCTGGCCAAATCCAGACATGTCTTTGTACATGTGTCTAGTGCTCTAAAACTCTTTAAAGTCAAAGGAGAGATTGACACCTCGAGGGTGCGATTCATCTCCTCCTGAAGTAGATGCTTAAAGTAGGTCATATGACTCATGCCCTAGAGAGTCTATTTCTTTCTACCAATTATGAAGGGATCATAGAGGGGGAAGGTCGGTGGTAGGTATCTCTGCAGTAGATATTTAAAGATAGGTTAGATGAAAAGCACTCAAACATCCACCCACAGGAATAAGTGATTGTAGTAGATGGCCATTTATCACTGTTTCCAGTGTGAGTGGATTTTCAGTGAAGCTAGTCCAGCCTTGGCAAGCAATCCACAGAAGCACTTCAGTGTATTAAAGGGTATGAAAATACTGCTTAGAAACAAGTGATAGTGTTTCAAACCATAAACATCAGCAATGAGTCAACACAAATACTGTTGTAATGAAAAAAGTTAACATTGTCATAGTATGGCCATCTTTGAATATCAACAATTAATGAATCCTTGGTGTTGACTCATCAATATATTATGATAAAGAACAATAACTCTATAGCTGATCATTAGGTTTTCTGAAACTGCTGTATTTTTATTGAATGAAACAATAAAATAGTTTGCAAAATTGTACTGTATTCTCTTAAACACAGAATTTAAGGCCTTTTCTCATATTCATACCCTCTAACAGCAGAAGAAATGCAAAGACTTATTGAAAGATGCAAGTATTTAAGAAGACAGTAATCTCTTTCATTCCCAGAATTTTTAGTAAAATGAACTGAGGAACTGCTTACTACTGTGCTGACCGATGTAGATTGAAATTATAAGAATTCATGGATGATGAGAGAGTCTGCATTTGCTTTGGAAACAGCACATGACTGTGGTGGAAGGACTGGTATTTATTTCTGCCACATGCTCTTGTATTTCTCTGGGTGAATGATATTAAGGAAAATGTGAAAGTTCATATAAGGCTGTAATACAGGACAAATAACTCCTAGTTCACACAGTATTTGTTTGATTCTGAAGTTTTATACTGCAGTTTTCTCCCCGTTTGTATTTCCAGGGAGCAGGGCAGGTTGGCAGCTCCCCAGGGTCAGTGTGCTGGGGGTTATGGAGGCTCCCCTGGGCAGCAGGGCAGGGGCTGATGACCCTGGGGGACTGAAATGAGGTCCTAGGCCATGTTCAGGGTGGGAAGATCCTACGAAGGGGCATAAGGGACAGTCATGGCTGGTGGTTCCCTCAGGGCCCTAACATGTATATTTCATGGTTACTTTGCATTCATTTAATTTACTGCACTAACTTTGTCTAAACTCAGTTTTATATTTCTTGTAACTGATGAACCAATTTCACAGTGTGCTAAAAGTTTTGCCTATAATTATCTCAAATTAAATTTAATTTGCTTTAATAACCTTCATTAAATTAATTTATCTTCTTACCCTGCTTTCAGATTTGTCCACTTTTTTTTTTCTTTTCTGGAGGGGTTTCCATACACAAAGGCTGCAGTCACTCAAATATACCAAATTCAGCCTAATACTTACACCGTAGAAAATCCCTACATGTTTTATTACACACAAAAAAATAAAATTGAAGCTTTCGATCTTTACAAGAAAGAATCCTCCAATATTGATCTATCATTCCACAAGCAGCTTAAGGAAGCTCTGGGATGAGAACAGAATCATGTGTCAGCCTTTGAAAACAGATCTTTGCTAAAAGGACTAGGTCAAAAAGAACCCTTGCTGGTTTCCATGTTATATCTGCATAACCAAGCTCTTCTACATTTAAGAAGTCATGAAGTATTTTTCTTAAAACATACAATCTGCAATATTTTGCTTCATGACTATTGTTTTCTTAAAATAACTTTTGTCATAATTATATCCAACTGGAAAGTCACAATTGCAGTAAAAATACTGATGCTAATCTTACATTGAATACTAATCTATGTAGGTATTTGAAATTTCGTATTAATAAATTACATTTCCATCATTATTATGCTTTTCTACATTTCACAGATGGGTAGAATTCAAAACCAGGAAAGTCTATTGTGAAAGAAAAGTTGTAGGATTTGGAAATAAAGAGGTACATGACGTCAAGGACAAAAATAGGGTCAGAAAATTAGAAATTTAATACACTTTCATCTTGTCTAATTAATACTGCATTTCTGATACTATACATATATTCACCACAATTGTACAGGTAGTGTGGTAGCGTGAATAATGCATTATCAGTCTATGATGGATCTCAAACATTGAAGGAATTCGAAGTAGAGAAGGTTACATGTTTACACTAATGGCACCTAGACTTTTTGATTCCATTGTTTCTGTTGTCTATTTTTGTAACTTACAAGATATAAATAAAAAGACTAAGAATATATGTAATTTATTGCCTGTCAAAACCTCATGTGGCTCATCATTGTCAAATATCTTAAATGCCTCTTCTATTACCTGTTTTTAATTTTTTTTCCAAATTTTTTGTCAAATACACTTGGGGTTTTTGTGCATTGCCTCTTCTTGATCATTCCTTATCATATCTGTTACTTAAACTTCCTAAAAGCCTAGGCTGCCCTTCTCTGAACTTTTCCAAATACATATATTTCAGAAAGATAGATTACATTAGAAAATAATTATTTTTTTGATGTTATCTGCTATACCTAAATAGATGATAAGAACATCCATAGTAAAGTCAGAATACAATAGAAGACTGGGGGCATAGTGGAGAAACAGAAATTAAAAGTAAAAATGGCCACTAGAAAAAGCTGGATGATGAATATAATAAAAATAATCTGAGTGATACTGTTAATCATTATGATGCAATTTTTCTCATTGCTAAAGCCATCTTTATTTGAGCTAGGTATGAAAGTCAATTCTATTATAAATTAATCTGGAAAGAGAATGCCAGATTCTTGGAGATTATCCTTCAGACATCGCTCCTCTGAAAGCTCAATGGTTTTATGAGTTTTCTGAGAATTTGTAAAAGAACTGTTGTCTTCAGGAACATAGAAAAATGCACAGAGGCAGATAACTACAAAGCAAAAAAGAACTAACACACAAAGAAGGTCTCTTGTTTACAAATGATAAAAATGAGAGAGGAATGTATTTAGTACTATTCCTTGGTTATTCTCATACTACCACCCACGAAGCATGAGTTTCAAAGCTGTGACTCTTTCAGTTCTCTTACTGACCTATTATGGCAGTCTATATTGTCTGTTCTGGATGAGTATTTTGAGTCCACACTACCGCCCACACAGAAGTACATCGATGAAACTTCAAAAACTCTAGGTTAGAAAGACTAAAGAAAAAATAAACAAAAGAGACAAAGCCAGTGAAAACTGGATGGAATTCATAATGTACGTCAGCAGGATGATCAGGAATGGCATGAAATTCACACACTTCGAGAATGCTCTACAGAATCTGCACATTTTCTTTACCAGTCACATGAATATCAGTATTCATAATTAGAGATATACTTTATATCTTTGCTAAGGGGACACTGATACAGAAAGTTTCTGATATAAAAAGCTCACCTTATCTCAAAAGCAATAAAAATAGCAAGACCCACAGGTTTCAAAACAAGTGGTTTTTTTAAAGGAAAATGTATGTTCATAATTATTTGTCTAAACAATTTTACTTATCTGTTTACTCAGCTCTACCAATACAGAACATCTTCTGACAAATTCTTAAAGTGGAAGTGCTAAGTGTGACTCAAGACTTCTTTCAGTAAAGGTGTCTAACCAGTTTGTTCTGAAATATTGATGATGAAGACCAATACAGTATTGAAATTCTGAATGTGAAGTCCCAGAAAAGATTTCACCTACCAAGAATAAATATATCCACATGTTGATCTTTTTCCTGTTGTATCTGACTCTTAGGGTTTTTTCCTGTTAGAAAAACTGTTGCTCTTGTTACAGCTCTTATCACACCAATCTTCAGCATTAGGGGCTTCTTTTGGTGTTCTTACTGTAACAAAAGCATACAGGAACATCTGCCTGAAAACTGTGATTAAGTTTCATAAACTCAGACCATCATAGAAGAGTGGAAGGTAGAAATTGTGAGCAAATCCATTTTTCTATACCTTAAAGACTGACTTTGAACAGGCCTTACAAGACTCTCTGGCATACACTATTACACAAGTATGCAAAATTGCACTTTGCATTAATTTGAAACAGTCTTTTACTAAAATATGAGTATGAAGTTTTGATATAGTACAGGAAAGCAGAGAAAAATCTTTAGTGATGCTTGAAAGTTGTGGGTTTTGTACAGGAGCAGTGAGAATTGATCATATGAGATTAATTGCATGGGTGAATAGGGAACCTACTTCGTAATACTGACCTTGAGACTTGTAAAGGACTAGAGAGAGGTGTTTCTTGTGCGGCTTGCTATAAAGATTTCTCGTAATTAATACAAAGAGTAAAGATAAACTTGCCAGTCAAAATCAGAAAACTAACATAAATATATCCACAGTGACGCAGGGATCACCTGTTTATCCACCTCTGTTCTGATGTGGTTTATATTTGTGGGATGGGAGAAGGAATTAAAACTTGCTTGAGAGGCTCAATACTGGAAATTTACAGATTCATGTCTTTGGAAAAAAAAAATTATTTTGCTTTATATGAAGCAGAAAAAAAAAAGCAGAAAAATTTTGAGTAAGGATTTGGGAAAAAAAAAGTGTGGGTGATAGCAAAATATCTCATTAGCAAATCAATTGATTATATAAAGTATGAGTGTTCAGGAGTATTTTTGTGACCAGTAGCTGCCTCTTTCCTGCACAATTAGGGAACAGGGTCATTTTTAAGAGTTTAGTAATTTCAGTGGGAACTGCAATTGTGCCACAAATTAAAAATAAAAATAAAAAAGAAAAAGAAACATTTTTCGTTGCCCTATATGCCTAAAATGCTTTGATTCTCCAAAATCCTGTCATTCTAAATAGATTGACACATTTCTCTTGCTACACACAGACTTAATAAATAAACAGGTAAGTATTTATAATATGCATCACTGCTGATAGTGATTCTTCTGGATTCTTCTGAAATATTAGCATCTTTCATATTTCAGAAAAATAAGGAAATTTTTCACTTGAATAAGTTTTTAAGCAGAAGTCTTTTAATGTATTACTTTCAATTGACCAGACCATTTATTTTCCTTTCAGCTGCACCCAACAGGTTTTATTCCATACTACATTTTGGATTAACTTCTTATTGTCTCCCTTCTGTCTTTGTCAGTCAAAGTAGCCTGTAACATTCTGATCCCAAATTTGCTGAAAACCACTGTATTCCAGCCCAGGTGCATCGGAACAAACATCAAGCAGTTCTGTTTGAATTAGCATCACTAGATTCACATACTTTCATGGTTTAAACCCAACCAGCAACTAAGCATCACACAGCCACTCGTTCACTTCTCCCACCCCCAGTGTTATGGGGAGGAGAATCGAAAACAAGTAAAAGTTGAGAATTAAGAACAGTTTAATAATTGAAATTAAAATAATTAATAAATAACAACAATAATTATAATTAAGATAACAAAAATAGTGAAATAAAACCCAAGAAAGACATGTGTTACACAATGCAATGGCTCACCACCAGCTGACTGATGCTAAGCCAGTCCCCAAGCAATGATCCCTTGTCATGATATTCTATGGTGTGGAATATTCCTTTGGTCAGTTTGGGTCAGCTGTCCTGAATGTATTCCCTCCCAACTTCTTGTGCCCCTCCAGCCTTCTTACTGCCCAGATATGAGATATGAGAAGCTGAAACCTCCTTGACTTAGTATAAACACTACTTAGCAACAACTGAAAACATCAGTGTATTACCAACATTATTGTCATACTAAATCCAGAAGACACTGTAGCAGCTACTAGGAAGAGTATTAACACAGATGAAACCAGGACACATATTCATTCAGACCTCTGCAAGCCTTTTAATAGCCTTACTTCTTCTTTTTCCCTCCCCCACACATCTTCCACTTACTCTTCTCCATTTTATTTTAATTTTTAAAAATTTTTATTGCAAATGTAAAAACTGCATCCTTCTTCAAGAAACCTTTGGTGAATTTAGTCTGCTTTGGCTTTGTATGGTATAAAAAAACCCAGGAAAGACCTATTAATATGGCTTAAAATCTGGTCGAGGAGGGACAAAAGAAGATTGCTGACTCTTTGGGATTTTCTCAGCTGGATACTGTGCAGTTGTGCTCTGAAGGATTAGGGTGAATAGCTGATGCAGGTAAGGAAGTTGTGCTGGGCAACTGGTTCCTTTTTTTTGACAACACCTGTTCTCTCCTGCAGAGAAAGGCAGGAAGTCACAAAACATAACTTTGGGAATCCAAGGTAGGAGGATGGTTGTAGTAATATCTGTGTGTAGTCACACAGAGCATGAGCATACACCTCCAGTTCAGGACAGAAGATCTCTTCTGTTATGTGAATTGCATTCTGGAGGACTCCATTGCTCTCTGCTGACCATGGAGGGAGACTTGCCTTATGCATGAAGGTTAGATGGCAGAGATGGAGGATGAATACTCCTTAAGAGAACATGTGGACTGCTTTCTATGTGTCCTGTGCTACAAGCACAATTTTTTTTGCGGGTCTTGTGGATACCAAGGCCTTCCTAGTTACTGACTCCCTTTTTCATACTGATGCTGGGTAAACTGGGGTAGCTCTTTTGGGTTCAGTGGAGTTGTGCTAATTCATGTGAACTGCGGCTCTAAGCCATGGAGCATTGAGAGAACTGTCAGCTTTTCTGTGGGTGCTGCAAGTGTGCAAATATCTTTTTCTCAACCATTTGAAATGTTAGAAAAAAGCTTGATTTGGCCATGGACTTGAAGGGACCTACGTCTCTACTGGCTAGTTGGTATCAGCCACTTGTCAAAGTTTCTGTTGCTGCTGTAGGCAGCATGCCTTCACTTTTTCCTTTCAGAGTTTCTCACTGCTTCTGTGACATTCCTGTTCATGTTCTTAAATAGGAAAGTCTCCCTTAAATCCTCAAATTTTTAAAGACCTCATCTCACTGATCGTCATTGAAAAACCTGTGGAAAGAAAGGCACACAATTTCATCGAGGATACTTTGTTGCTTGCAAACTTACAGTTACCTCCATAGCCTTGTTTTAAACTGTCAGACATGACAGGAAAAGATATATAAGATTTTAAAAGCTTTCTAGAATCATTAAGACATTCAGTACTCATTAAAATTAATGGTAGTTATGCCTCTATTACAGTGGTTTCTGAAAATCACAACCATATGTACTTTTAAGGTTCGTTACCCAGACCTGCTTTGTGTTGTGGTCTGAATAAACATTTCTTCCCTGTTTCTGTCCCCAATTACAACCATAAATAATAGATGGATTGTTTTACTGCATACATTATTTGTGTATCAATAGACAGGTTCCCAGATTCACAAATTACTTTTACATAACTTAAGACATCTGATTTATTCACCCTCTTTTCAGAAACACCAGACATATTTTTCTATTCATCAGAGAATTAGAGCCTGATGGAGAGTTTGTATACTGCATATTTGCATGCCTACTGATCCCTTTGCATTCTACCTTAGCTAAAAATAAGAGATATTTTCTTTCCTCTCATCTCTTTTTTTTTTTTTTTTTTTTTTTTTTTTAGTGTTTGCCTCCCTACACCTTAACACAGTGCTTGATTTACATTTTAAAAGCAAGTTTTCTTTTGAAACTCTCTATGGGAACAGAAGAATTCTTTTTGTATTTCTGAGTTGCATTTTCTTTACAGGAAGATAAATGGCAAATGTGGAGAAACTGGAAAACAGAAAAGGCAATGGCTTTGATTTGTTTTGCACTTTCTACATCCCACCAAAATGTTTTGATCTTTCTGTTCCAGTAAAAGGGTTCAGTGCCTTTCATTAAACACATTGGTACCTTATGGGAAAGCATAACACTACACAACATTCTGACTAGATCTTTTTCTGAATGCTGCAGAGTACTTTGCAAAAATACTGTAGGACTATCAACAACTGTAATATATGTTTCCTATACATTTACTTATGCTTTCTATCATTTGGGGGTACAGGTTTAAAAAATAATCCACCTAGGGCCAAAACTTGCAATTATTATGCAAAGATGACACAATCTGATTCTTAGAAATCACATCAGTGACTGTTTTAGGGACAGTGCATAACAATCAGTGTTAGCTTGTTTTTACATTGCCCACTGATATCTCTTCCATCCATGTTCACACGTTGTCTTAGACTGTAAGCTCTCCGGGACATCAGGAGTCTTTTAGTGTAAGGGAAAGGATGAAGTACAGTGGGGTCAGGGTTTGTGGTACCTACTATTTCAGAAAAAATATCATAGAAAGTTTTCCCAGTGAACCTACAGGTTGTCAGTATTGTTACTATTCCCAGAGATAATTCTGGACCTGTATTGTCCTAGCATTTTGAATACTTTTCCTGCTTTATCTTTCTTGGCTAGTTTTATGGTTTATGGTCCATTAACAACTTCTACTTTATTATATTATTTAAATATTATTTAAATGTAAGTTTAAATTATGCTTCTAAGTGTCTTACACTCATTTTTTTTCTTTTTTAAAGTATTGCAAATAGGTATGCATAAACATGAACTTGGCTTTCCTCTGTGTTCCAGTGGTTTTCTGAGACCTTTCAAACAGATCTGGATTCCATCATGATTTTTTTTTTTTCTCTTTCTATATTTAAGTGCTCGTGCAATCTTTTTTACTTAAGTGAAAAATTCATGCTATCTAAAAAACTTTGCATTTTAGGAAGTTTGACTAAATGACTTGTGTTACCTCATGTCCTATGCCCCCCTTTAGACTTTAGTAAAAAGTGCTGGAATTTACATGGAATTGTCCATGAAAATCAAAGACTCCAATTAACATCAGCCATGAATATCAAACAGTTAAGACCACTGACCTTTGAATCAGACTGGAAGAGCTACATGTGTTGCTGGCATGAACGATCAAAGGCTTTCTTCACTGCAGTGCATTGGCCTGGAAAATCTGTGTACCTCTGGGTTCTGTGTGAACTTCACACGCATTGTCAGCAGTTCATTTGGGGTAAACACTTCAAATGCTGGAGCTCTGGACCACTGTATAGCTTTCATAGTTCTTTTCTGTATCCTAAAAAGACTCTTCTGGTCTCCCCGGTAATAAAATCTGTAGTATTTGTGCTTTTGGAGCTACTCTGTTTTCTGTTATTTAGTGTCATATGTTGACAAGTATGATACAGAGAGGGTATGACAAGTATCTTACATGTCATAGTCCTATTGGGCATTACTGCAAAGACTTTTACAATGAAGTAGGTGGAGCTGTAGAAACACCATTTTCACAGAATCATAGAGTAACTCAGGGTGAGTGAGACATCAAGAGTTTTCTAGTTCAGCCTTCTGTTCAAAACAAGGCCAGCTATGAGGGCCTTACCCAGTATGGTCTTGCAGACTTCCAAGATTGAGACTGCAGAATGTCTCCGAGAAACGTTCTCGGCTGGTGGACTGTCTTCATGTGGAAAAAGTTTCTTCTTATATTCAGTCTGAAGCTCCCATTGCAACTTGTATTCATTGTCACCCATCCTTGAGCACACACAACAGGCTCTGGAAAGATTCTGTCTCCATATTCCATATTAGTTCCTTGTAGGTACTAGGGGTGCTGCTATAAGGACCCCCTCAAACCCTTCTCTACTCCAGGCTGAGTTGTTTAAAGAAGTCTTCATGCGCTTCCCCACACTGATCAGGTGATAGGCAATATACTCCCTCCAATACATCACCCTCACTGGCATCTCCTTGGATCTGACCCACAAGCTGTAACTCAGCTAGTCCCATACAAGAAGTCCGTAACTCTGAGCTGCTCCTTCACACAGAGGGCAATCACTGGCCAATCCTTGTTTTTGAATCCTGTCCTGTCTGAAGAGTTGGCATTCATCTATACTAACACTGCAGTCAAGCAAGCAGTCCCATTTCATCAACTGTACGTCTGGTTCCTGTACTGATGGAGCTGTGCTCTTGCGTACTGCTTATATAGACCCCTCCCTACATACAACCCCTAATTTGTTTACAGATTTCAGTGAAAGAAAAGATTTTAAAAGCTAAGATTTATATTACTCACCTGAATCTCTGTAAATTCAATGTCAATGAAACTAGTACCTATATACCCCTGTGCAACTGAAAAGACTAAGACCCCGTAGTGAACAATAAGCAGTTTATTACAGTCTGACTAAGACACTGCATTAGTACCTAGCCAGGCTTACCAAAAATGACGCTACCCACCATTTTTTTCTAGGTGTCAGATGTTTCAAGAAGGCTACCACTGGAACTTTCAAACATTGAGAGATATAACTTAAGGAATACTGGCAAGATGATCTTCATAACAGCTTTTCAAGGGACATTATATATAGAACTCATTGGTCTTTGCTTGTTTTTTTAATGAGTTCAATTTTCTATTTTAAACAAAAATGCCCCTGGTGGCTGTGTGCAGGTCGTGATAAGTGGTGAACAGATACACTTTCACGTGGAGTAGGACAAGTCATAAACCAGTATAGGCAGAATGCTTTTTAAGTAGAGCTGTGAGGAAGGGATTGTGCATGTGCTATACAGAGGCAAGACTGGACAGTGAAGCATTCTCACAGAGACATGCAACACTGAAACACAGCTCCTTCTTTGCTATTTTATTGATTTCCATTTAATGCTGGCAATAAATTACTTTAGCCTATAGTTGATGATTGGGGCCAGAATTCCTACCCAAACACAGCTACAAAACTACTACATCCTCTCAGTGGAACAAGTAACCCTTCACTTACAGGTTAGTGCATATTTTTGACTGTTCCTTTACAGTGGGATAGAATAATGGTGGTTTTTTTTGTTAGTTGGTTTGTTGGTTTTTGGTTGTTGTTGTTCTTTGGTTGTTTGTTTTGTTTTCTTTTTATCTTTTTATTGTGTGTGCATTTGTTTTGATTTTTTTCTTTGCAAGGTGGAAGAAATGGTTCTCTCAATGTGAGGGGAAAAAACCCTCAAAACCTGAATGTCTCATTTCATGTAGCTTTTAAATCCAGATAGAAGAGAAATCAGAAATGATTTGATATCAACCAGTGTAGGGAATGTAGCTGATGGTAGATAAAAAGTTCAACCACAACCTCCTGTGATTCTGGGTAAATTCATATGAAGCCACACCTCATAGAATCACAGAATCACAGAATCACAGAATCACAGAATGATCGGGGTTGGAAGGGATCTCAAAAGATCATCTAGTCCAACCCACCTGTTAGAGCAGGATCACCTAGATAAGGTCAGGCAGGAACACGTCCAGGCGGGTTTTGCATGTCTCCAGAGAAGGAGACTCCACAACCTCTCTGGTCAGCTTGTTGCAGTGCTCTGTCACCCTTATCATGAAAAAAGGGTTTTCCTTATGTTTACCTGAAACCTCCTGTGCTCCAGCTTGTACCCATTACCCCTTGTCCTATCATTGGATGACACTGCGAAGAGCCTGGCTCCATCCTTCTGACATTTGCCCTTTACATATTTATAGACATTAATAAGGTCACCCTTCAGTCTCATTATCTCCCTCATCTTCAGTTGCCTAGGTGTTGATACAGAAATTTTAAATTCCTTCACCTTGTAACACATTCCTAAAAAACAGCTTGACACCAAGAAAAAACCATAAAAGTTATTAGCAACATTCTCTAAGTTTTCTTCTGGCAAATACCCTGTTTAGAAATCATGATACTTCTCTAAATATCACTTGGGTCCAGAGGGAGCAGGAAGTGTTAGCGTGATGCTGGTGCTGAGTGCTAACACCTGGCAGAGACTGTCCAGGCAGGAACAATAGGATAAGTAGTAGCCTTTTGAAGTCACTTGTGATGATGGAGTAACAACACAAACAAGCAGGGCATGTTAGAATCAGATTTTGACAGAAATCTGAATCACAATGAAATTATTTTTTGTGGTTGCACTATGTTTGATCAACAGACTGTGGCAAACCGCTTATTCATTGCAGAGTCTTATTCTTCTCATTTGCATGAGGGTATATACATACTAGTTTCATGGATTTTTTTTGTATTTACACAACATTATTGTGCAGCTCTGTGGTGCTGTAACACAATGTTTCCCCCTACCTTGATAACATATGCAAATGGGAACAACCTAGATTATTTTTGAGTCTATACTTGTAGAGTCTAGCAAAACCAGTTTGTGTGCATCAAGAGGTCTTTACTGTCTTTGGAACATCTTCCTTATTACTATTTTTTCTCTTATGTCTGTTGCCCAGAAAGTGTACTTAACCAACATTCATCAGTTCTTGTATATCTTGGTAGGTAAGTTGATTTTACATTGGTGAGGAAGATATAAATGTTCAGGAAAGAGATGATGGTGTTAGGAAGAGCCAATAGCAGCCACTACATTTTATGAATTGAAACTTTGAGTATGAAAAAAAGTGCAAGTAAGATTTATATAAGTAATTCAATTCAGTAAGCCATACATTGAATTAAGTCTTTTAAGTAGCTTTGTGATAGTCTGTAGTTCTTTTACAAACATCAGAAACAAGTTATTGCTTTTCAGACAGTAGTGAAGTTACAGTCACAGTGAGATACAAATTGATTTTCTTTTTCATATGGTGATGCTTTTATCTCTTCTTCAGAAACATTGACAGATAGTAGTACAAATTTTCCAATAACATTAAAGAGAACTATTAAAGACACAACATAAACATTAATGTAAATCAACATTTTAAAAATACAACTTTCTTACTGGATATTTAAGGTATGAAACTGGGGATTACCCTACCACAAGAATGATCTTTCACTAAAATAGTTTCTTAATATACTTCAGTATGAAGCTATCTAATTACCAGCATGATATCTTATGAATACTTTATAAGCTGAAAATCTTTCTGTGTGCATTTTAACCCTGAACTTTGATGTTTTATATTTCATAATAAATAAACAAAAAAAATGAGGTAAATTTAGGTCTTTCTCCTAATTTTCCTTTAGAAAAATGTTTTAATTAAAAAGTATTTTAATAATTCATTTTAATTTTTACAATCAAGCATGAGTTTATCTTTGTCTGTTAGTCATTTAGTTCTCGATCTTGCACCGTGGTATGTGATACCTTTCATATACCTGAAATAAAATTATGCTGAGCTATTTGCAGGATCAAGGCTATAAGAAATTATTTTCTATAGATGCACAGGGATCTATCCAAACCTCTTTCACTTGAATCATATATGTTAATCCTCTATCAATGAAAAAAGAGATGTTCTATCACAGAGCAATGGCTGTTCTCCTTAATATCTCCTAATAAAAAAGGGAGCTTATAACAAAAACAGTTAGGTCTCATTGGCAGTATGATTTGAATTTCCCAGAACTGTTGTTATACGTTATCATGTTATGCAAGAAAAAAAATTGAGTAACATGGAGTAACTTTACTGTGAAATCAGTCAGCCCAGTTTTGTGTTACTTTTTAGATAGGTCTATTATGCACTATTTTGATTAAGACTTTGTGTGGAAATTTTTAATATCTTCCTACATGTTTGTTGCAGAAGACATGTAATAAAGGCATGAACCAAAACTACCTTCTATTATTAGTAGGGGATATTCTTACTGGTATTATCTGGAAACCCTTTTAGGCAGCTACTTAGAGACAAGTTTTCCATATTTCTGATAATATGATCTTGCAAAAAAAAGTGTCCTAGTTTACACCCTCTTCATGTAGAATTTGCTAAGTACTCTAGAATCCCACTGAGGGGACTTGAATGGATCAGGCATTGAAGCTGAAGGACTTGGAAGAAAACAACTGCTAACCAGTAAAAGCAAGAGGTTTTGTAACTTCCAGGTACTGGAAATGATTCTTAGGAAACAAACTACTATTGAATGAAGAAAGAAAGTAGAGAAGGTACTGGAAAGGGCAAAATCTTGGGGAAGATGTTTTGAAAGGGTAGAAAAAAAATGCAACAATGAAGTTGAGCTTATTAAAGTTCTGTCACTATGCATCATAGTGATATTTTGGATATTCTGGAGGTCTTTAAGAATGGGATAGACAATCTTTTCCAGTGTTTCACTATAAGCCTTCTGTTGAAGTGGAATTCCACAGAGCTATGGAAACAATTAAATGCATCCCTGTGAAAAACTGGGGTTCAGTCTGATCTTAAATGTATGGCATCAAATTGAATTTTCAAACACTTGTCTTCATGCCAGCTGGATTATTGAAGACATGATAGAATTTTGGGATAGAAGAAACATGTGTATCATGCCATCATATCATCTGGATTTGATTTACAAATCACATTTGCATTTCCATGTCTCTGATCTTGTTGAACATTCCATATGATACACTTTGGTGAAACTACTATTTACTGATCCTGTCAAAATTACATCAGCAGGAGATGGATTATTCATGTGAGTGAATTTGCTTGTGAATTTGCATGCAGTTCATGAGAAGATCAGGATTCTATTACACCTTTTAAAAGTAGCCCCGAGCCTTTTAGAGCAAGGGATCCATCATATTATTCATTACCTCAAAATGACATGTAAAGACATACTTTTCCTTCAACCTAGTAGCTAAATATTTCCTTTCTAGACTAGACACATGCTAACAAAGAGCTAGGAGTAACTGCTGCGGTGCCATATAATTTCTCCCAACAGTGGTAAAATAAGAATAAAATTAGTTTTGAAAGCCCCTTCTCCTCTCTCAAAAGAGAAATTTGCTCTTTTCTTTTAAACTAATTTCTAGTTGTGATTAGAATATTCTATTAGATCCACCACCAAAACACAGAACACTATTTCTTTCAAACCATGATTGGAATGTATAAACACCAAAAGACAAGTTCTGCTGTGAACTGGAGAATGACAGATGCAGATGAACATTAAGGAAAATTCTTTGGGGTTTTTCTATTTATTTTTTTTCTCTCATTTTCAAGTGTAAGTATATTATGTTTCATAATTTGTGATCAGTTACTGGCTTCAAAGCTGTATAATTAGAAAATTATTGTCAAGTATGTATACATATATGTAAGTATGTATTGTTAAGTATGTATATGTGTATATGTGTATTTATGTATACCAATGTATGCAGTATTTTGCAAGTCTTGTTCCTATTCCTACATGGAGAAATCTATTAAGAAATGTGCTGTGGCTGAAGTGAAGGTAAGTATTGAAATACTTCTGAGCCAAGCCTGAGATAACAAAAAGACAGGGTACTGGCTTCCAGCTTAGCGAGAGGTGGGCTTTCACAGCACGCAGCAGGAGCTGGAAACCAGAAAGGGCTGCATTTTGAAGAGTCTATTTGACTCTGTGAGAGTCCAAGTCTCCTGCTGAGTTTTGAACTGTATTACTGCCTCCCTGAGCTCTTAGGACTCCTGCTGAATTCAGAACGAACTGGGAATTGCTGTGTGGGAGACATTTGCTTTAAAGAGGAAAGAGACTGAACCTGCCATATTCCTGCAGGGAGGGATTTTGAATGGACTACTCACTCTGAAAAACTTAAGAGGTCAATGCCCATCTTTTCAAAGTGTGTGGGGAATAGGGGGGGGGATGTGTGCATGGGTGTATGTGCAGGAATAGCACGTCTTCTCACATCTCTCCATTACGAACACAGGCTGCAAACACATTTAATAGAAATCCTTGTGCGCAGAACTGAATGTAGCCTTGATGTTGATGCCCAAACTGCACTGCACCGTGATCAGTCTCATTGTGTGACTGTCAGTTACCAGTAATGTTAAAACAGATACTAAGTAATTCTAATACACCCTCCTTGCAATCTCTCAGTCCCACAGTAAGTCTGCCTAGAACAAGTAGGTATTTTCACTTTATCAAAAAAAAATAAAAGGTCTTCTTCAATTTATCTTAGATAAGTAAGAAATCGTTTAAATTAATCAGAATACACTACTCTTGATATGAAAGAGTCTAAATGTGTATTTTATACATCCTTAGTCCAAAAAGGATTTAAGGTTAAACCACTTAAACCTAGATGAAGTCACACATACTAAAAGCTGGATGAGTCTATAGCTGTCCCTGCCAATGGTTTTCTCTAATTTGTCACAACTGAATGAGATGAGAGGAGACAGACGTGCCAGTGGACAGGCTCTGGCTGGTGACTCTTGTGTGCAATTTTCAAATTAAAGAACAGCAATCCAGTATACCAGCTCATTTAACTCAGAATACTGTATCTATCCTGGCAGTTCCTAATGTGATTGCCTTTGAGGCCAAATAATCCTTGCTCATCTGACATACTCTTGCTTTTGGGCATTCTGCCTTTTGCACAGAACCTCCTCTTATTACTCTGCCAACAGTGTGGTGGAATTTAAATTGGCAAAGGTGATTGTAGAAAAGATGGCTAAGCTTTATAGGGAGAGCACATCCTTGATGTATCTTCTTCATTTGCTGAATGGAGCCCAACATACTTTTGACAAGTAACATTTCCTAAAGGATCCTAAGAACACCAAGCTCTTGACTTTCTGCAGTGCAGTTAAAAATACTAGACCAAGACTATTGGGATTTTTGTTATATCTTATTTCATTAGAAACAAAGTAAATATTTGTCACACACATCCTCATATAGTTTAAAGTCCAAGGGCCAAAGTCAGACTCCCTCAAGATCAGTGGGAGGACTAGTGACACTGCCATGTAAATGAGTAAGGATAGTTCTGTCAGTATCTGTGGAAGATAATGTGAGTTCTGCCATGGATTCCAGCAGACTTATGTGTAGTTTGGTATGATCTCTGCAGCTTCAGAAGAACCATCACACCAAAGGCAACCTATCTCTGAGTGCAAGTTTGATCTGAAAGGTGCTGCCTCCAGTATTACAGAAACCTTAGTGGTTAATGTGGAAATTTAGGATATGCAATATTTCCAGAGGTCATTTGGACGTAATAGATTTGGATCCAATAAACTGTGGTTTAACTGCAGCCATCACTCAGTCTCTCATTCACTCTTCCCCAGCTCCCAGTGGGATGGGGAGGAGAATTAAAAAAAAAAATAGTAAAACCCCATAGGTTGAGAAAAAAACAGTTTATTAACTAAACTAAAATATAATAATAATAATAACAATAATATAATATTAGTAATGAAAAAATAATATAAGAGAGAAATAAAATTCAAGACGAGACAAGTGATTCAGAATGCAATTGTTATCACCCACTGATGGATGCCTGAGCAGTGATCTGCCCCTCTGGCCAACTCCTCCTAGTTTATATACTGAGCACGATGTTCTATGCTATGGAATACCTCTTTGGCTAGTTTGGGTCATCTGTCCTGGCCATGCTCCCTCCCAGCTTCTTGTGAATCACTTCACTGGCAGAGCACAGGAAACTGAAAAATACTTACCTCAGGATAAGTGCTACATAGCAACAACTAAAACATCAGTATGTTAACAGCATTATTGTCATACTAAATCCGAAACAGCACTGTACCAGCTACAAGGGAAAAAATTAACTCTATTCCAACTGAAAACAGGACAGAATTCAATAGGGTACATCCTAAGTCTTATGAGCATAGGTTCTATGATGAGAGAGAGATTAGTTTTCCTGCTTGCAACTGTACTACTGGTCACAGAAAGTAGGTGAAAACCTAAATGAACTTAGTAAAGCAAGAGGCCTAACAGGCTGACATGCCATTAAGGTGAGAAATTTCTATGTAAAAAGGCAGTGTCAACTAAATATTTTGCCTCCAACATTTACTTTGTTGACCTTTCCTTCCTTTCCAGTATGTCTAGAAGAACTCTGAAAGTTGAGCAGTTTACCAGCTGAACCTAATTATGTTGCTAAATGCTTTCTGCACTAGATGAACACTTGAATTGAGATGCCTCAGTGTGAACATTTTTCCACTTCTACTTTATCACTGATCTGAAATATGCGTATTTACATAAGTGCACAAAGAAAAAGATGAAGTTTATTAATAAGTTTGTTTTCATTTTTACACTGTCATTGGAAAATTGAAAAGGAATAAAGAGACTCTGGAGAAGGGCAAGAATTCACAGCACATTTCAGCCCTAGTGCAAGAGGTCAAAAACCTTTCTGGTTGGTATACTCTCTGACCACAATAGTATGATACATATATACACTCTAATTTGTAATATTACTCCATTTCTAACTGACAAAGATGCTTTAAAAAAAAAAAACAAGTTGCTCTAATTTACATTATGAGACAGATTTTCATTGTCGGAAAAATGATTCAATGGGCACTGAAAAAGTCTAAAAAGTTTTTCTCTGTAGGTCTATTTAATTTGTGCTAAAGAACGCTTTCCTTTTTTGTTTAAATGTTGAATAATGTGATAGGAAATCCATTTACATACAGAAATTTTAAAAGCCTCTTTATATTTCCTGAGGGAATTTTCTGCTCAGTTCAGCATCTAGCTGCATAAGCACTGCAGTTCCTACCTACAGATTTTTGTTTTCATGTACCTCTAAGATTCAACATTTCAAAAATGTTTTTGTCTTCTTAATAGCCCTGAAAAAAGTCTTATCTTCTTCCCTGGCAAAATATGTAGAGCTTGTTGCTTACAAAAAACTTCCACAATTTTTTTTTTTTTTTTTTAGAAAATGCTGCTATATTCTCATTATTAAAAAAAATAAAGTAGTAAAAGATGCTGCCATGTGAGTGTGTATTTATTCTATTAAGAATGGACACATTTTATTCATGAGTGTTTACAAATATTTAGCTGGGGGGGGAGAAGGGAGAAAAGTCATGTCTGTATTGCTGGAAAAAATACACTTTTTATTTTTATTGGCTAAACTTTCTCCCTTTGGTATTATAAACTCTAGGCAAAAATAGATCTTTCATTTTCTTGAGACGCTTTTACTGTCTGTTGATAGACAAAGGGCCTATCTGCAAAGTAATAATTTATCTGTCTTAATTATTTTTTTTAATTAATAGACAGTGAAAATGAAACAGGCAGCATTCAAGATCTTATAGCTTGCAAAAAGCACGCAGATTAATGCTATCAAAATTTCAGACAAGAATTGAAAAACAAATACGTTAATCAGTCCTCCTTATCTACACACTATAAAATGCACCAATGCCCGTGTTTAGCCACTTCTCCCTTATACTTAAGACTAGAATGGAAGTGCTTTTGTGATGCAGATCATTTTCCAGTTGTTCCCCAGGAAAGTGCTGGTTTTGAACAGCCACACTGTATGACTACCCCATACACAGGTAAAATGCAAACCAGCATTGACTGGTTGGCATGCATTGGCAAACCACAAATACCTTTGTATTTCCCTACCTTCCTACTCAACCCTTCAGTTCTCCAGCCTGTAGTTTGATGTAGTTACCATGTCTTCAGATTTCAGTCCCACAAACACTGTGCCTGTGTGGATCCTTACAATTCATTTATGGTGAATTTATGTAAAACTTCTGTTAAAAATTCAGTGCTGTCTTAATGTCAGTATTAAATATACAAAACTCTGAGAAAATTCAGAAAACAAAAGATTTACTCTTCCCAATAATGCACATATGGAATAAATTCTCTCAGGCTTTGTTTTACAAATCTTAAAGAAATAGTATGTTACTAAAAAAAAAAAATAAATTCAAATTAGTAGATAATTTTGATTTTTTTTTTTTTTTTAATTTTATTTCCAAAATATTAAGCACTAGTACTTTTCTGTGAGAATGATGAATTCTGGATACAGCAAAACACAGTTTGTAAGGAAAGATGAGACTTTTTTTTTTTTTTTTTTAATTAAAAGAATGTATGCTCAAAAGGTTGGGGTTTTTTTCTGTGTGTAACAGGTGGTTTGGCTACTTCTGTGAGTAGATGTAACCTTCAATTACAAATCTTTTTTCTTATCTAATACTGAGACTATTAAAGTTTTATTCAGTTCATTAAAATGAACAAAGTAACCAAAAGGATAAACTGATCTCACTTGGGTAAATATTTCTAGAACTTCAGGCTGATGCCTTTCATGGCTGCTTCAACCATCAAGATTGGCACAATGAGGCTCAATATGGTGTCTGGTTATGTAGGTTATCTCTGAGCTACACAAACCAAAACTGTACTAAGTGCTGAATTCGGCACTGAAAGCAGCCAAGGAATGCACCAGTACCAAGTTGGCTACGTGTATTTTATCTCACAATTAAATGGTAAGTTGATCCAGTTAGGTACTTCTGGTATTTCTAATGGACACATTGCATGGATCACAAAGGATGATAGCCAAGAATACTACCTGGATAAGTAAAATAAAATATCCTTGAAGTGATGCGTATGATTAACACAGAACTGCACTTTGACTATACCTGTACCATTTTCATTTTTGCTTTTGGCAATTTTAAAGTATTCTCTTTTATTCACAAGAATATCACAGCATCATAGGGATAATTCACGGTGAAAGTGACCTCAGGAGGTCTCTAGTCCAGCTTCCTGCTCAAAGCAGGTTTAGCTATGAGATCAGACCAGGTTGCTCAGGGCTTTGTCCAGTCTCATTCTGAAAACATCCAAGGATGGAAACTGCACAACTGCTCTAAGCAACCTGCTCCACTGCTGGACTGTCAAGATGGAGAAACATTTCTCCTTATGTCCTGTCAGAACCTCTCCTATGACAATTTATGCTTTCTGCCTTGCACCACCGTGAAGGCTCTGGCTCTATCTTCCTGATAACCCCCTGGTAGCTACTTGGGAGCTGCCATTTGGTCCTATCTCTTCTCCAGGCTGAGCACATTCAAATTGCTTAGCCTCTTACAGGGCAATTGCTCCAGGATCGGACCATCCCTGTACTGAACTCCCTCCTGTTTATCAATGTTGTTCCTGTACTATGAGATCCAAACTGGCTGTGGTATTATAGACATTGTCTCAAACTACTGGTCAGGCTTCTTTTAGCACAGCGCAGAATGTTGCTGGTCATCCCTGCTTCCAGGGCTCACTGATGGCTCATGCTCAGCTCTCTGCCCAGCAGGACCCACAGGGCCTCTTCAGCAGAGCTGCTCTACAGGCTGGCAGGTAAGAGCCTGTATACGACAGCAGCCCTTCCTTTCCAGGCGCATGAATTGGCATTTTTCATCACTGAATTTTGTATGGCTTCTTCTGCACCATTTTCCCAGCCTTTCCAGGGCTGCCTGGGTAGCAGCTCTGCCCTTGAGAGCATCACCTGTGTGCCTCAAACTGTTGTCCCCTGCCAGCCTGATCTGAGTGCACTCAAGTACCCATTGTCTGATCCGCTGATCACTGATGATATTAAATAGGACAGATCTCAGGATAGGCATCTGAGGAATTCCAGTTGTTACTCACCTCTGGGTAGAGTATGACCTGTGCGCTACACTGAGATAAACAAGAAAGTTTATATTTTACTTTTGCAAAAAATGGAACAAACTGAAGATGAAGTCTCTTAAGATCATTTAAGACCAGAACCAGAATAGCCTCCGCAGTACTTTTTAAAATTAGCTGAGAAAAATCTTTCAGTTTAAACCATTGCTATATAGCTCTGATCAGTAAACAGTAACAACACAGAAGGGCAATGAAGCTGGTGAGGGGTATGGAGAACATGTCTTATGAGGAGCAGCTGAGGGAACTGGGATAGTTTAGTCTGGAGAAGAGGAGGCTGAAGGGAGACCTTATTGGTCTCTACAGCTACCTGAACGGAAGTTGTAGAGGCGTGCGTGTTGGTCTCTTCTCCCAAGTAACTAGCAATCAGACAAAAGGTAATAGCTTTACACTGTGCCAGGGGAGGTTTAGATTGGATATTAGGAAAAATTTCTACACTGAAGGAGTGGTGAGGCATTGGAACAGACTGGTCAGGGAGGTAATGGAATCACCATCCCTGGAGGTGTTCAAAAAACATGTAGATGTGGCACTTTGGGACATGGTTTAGTGGCCATGATAATGTTGGGTAGACGGTTGGACTCGATAATCTCAGAGGTCTTTTCCAATCTTAATGATTCTATGAACATATGTGAAATAAAAGCTAAAAAAAAAAAATCCTCAAAGAAATCTAGAAGTGCATTTTATATAAAAAAATACTACTCCTGGTAGAATCTTAATTATAGAAATAAGAGGTTGCAAGAAAGTACTATTGTCATCAACTGTATATGTCAGCTACTCAAGTTTTATGGTGACTTTAGAGTCACTGTAACTCCTTTTATGTGTAGTAACCTGCCAAGGACCTACAGCTGAATTATTTGCCTGTGTTAATGGTTAAATAGACCTCTGCCTCTGGGGCAGTTTGAAACTCACATTACATTTAAAAAAAAAAAAAAATCCTAATATTTCTCTGGCAAAGGTGGACACTTTTTGTCAGAACATGCTTCTACTCTAATTACAAATTTCTATCCATGTCAATAAATCCCTTCCCACTCAATTTAATGAATGGAAGTGTTTTAAAAGCAAAGCACAAAATTTCCTTTATTCTGTCCTTTCTTTTTTTTTTTTTTTTTAAAGTAGAGGAACACTGGCTTTAGAATGAGTGTGAAGAATTTTAACTTGTCACCTTGGAAAAAGAAACAGCAATTTTCAAAAACATGCATTATTTTATCTAGTTAAAATATATCCATCCATATATAAGATGGAATAATATATATAGAGAAAGAGATGAGTAATTGAGGATTAGAATAATGAAAGGTAGGCAAACTGAAAAATGCTGTTGAGAAGGGAAAAATATAGCAAATGTACTGCCAAAATGAAAGACTATTTGGTATTATTATGAAACATTTGCTAGAGAACAGCTCACCTCTGTCAGTCTGCCCACGCTGAAAAAATAAAAGTGAAAGTGCAATACATGGTAAATGCTTTGATAAAAAGCAGCAGGACAACAATTATGCTTGATTATGAAAGTGAATATTTTAAAATTACTTTAAAAATATTAAAGAAAGGTAGTTTTATAATAGAGATGGAAAAAGTTCTACTTATACTGTAAGATTCAGGATCTGTGAGACAATGCATCTTAAATGAACAGAGGAATTTCCAGAACTGCACTCAGCTATCTGTCATTTGAATGTCAGCTTCATACATTCACTCAAGCGCAACAGATAAAATATTTATTTGGTTGGTTTTACTTTTCAAGATTGGTGACTTAAATATACATAATGCCATACCTTGATAGATGTAATTTCTTGATAGAAATAATTCCAGTATCTTTTTCTATCACGAGTCTTCCTGAACCTCCAGCATAATCCAATTTATCATTTATTTTTCTGATGTGAAAACTAGGCAACATGTACCGTTAGGGATGCAGGCAGGTGACTAAACCACCGACTAGTCACTTTTCTAAGGTTAAACTCACCCAACAGGGCATAAGATACAATGAGGAATGACACAAGAAATTGACAGACGTGACAGATAACCATGCAAGATCCTGACAGAAGTTACAGATAGTGCCACGAGAAGATATATGAATTTCAAAGGTGGTTAAAGGGGAATTATATGAGAAGAAGTTGTACCTCCCATGTAGTTGAGGGGGAGTACCCTGGGATCTGCAGGTTAATAACATACTTGTGAGGCTAATACTACTTATATAACTAAGCCAATACTACTTTACATATATATATAACCAAGATTATTTGTGTGATTATATAAAAAAATACCAAATTTTAGTACAGATGAAGCAAAAATGGGACTAATGGAGGAAAAGTACTTAGAAGGGCAGATAGTTTATTTGGGAGAGGATTGGTGCAGGGAAAATGAGGTACAAGTGTGCTGGATGGGAGGATAGAGAATGGGAAACAGAGTGATAATGTGACGGGATGCTTCCCTGCCCAGGAAGGGAACTGCGAGCATGGCAGGAACAAACACCTTAGCACCACTGTGGCAGTACCTGTTTGTTCCAAACCCTGATGTTGGCATCTGTTGTGGTTTGAGACAGAATTGACAGTGTGAGAACTACATGGGCTCAGGTACCAAAGCATGTTTAGTCATGGATATGTTTAATGTTGACAAGGGACTAGAAGTTTTTGTGTGATTTTAGAACTTGCCTCTCTCAGGGCCTTAAAGTGGAGACACTAATATAGGATAACAGGCATCCCCTCTTTTTCCAAGATAGCTGACTGACCATTTAGCTATTAGGAACATTTTACTTATGAATATGTCAAAGTTATAGGTGCTTTTCATTAATTTCAAAGGCCAGTAACTCTGTGCACTCAGGTGGCTGCCTGTACAGCTCATGGAGAGCACTCTTTGGCCTTTCTCTCCACTTGCCACTCTCTGAAGGACATGGAAGTTCACAAAATATGTTATTGCTGGGCAGAAAGTTAAACAGCCCATGAGGTATCCCAAGAAAACACAACTGGTTGGGAACAGAATTATCTTCCCTCCCTAGTGCTCATGGTCTTGGATGTCATGGATGATGGTATGATGATAGAAGTGTAAGGCTGGAAGGGCTGGACTCTGCTACAGCACCTTTGCTATTTACACCTTTCCCTGACATACAGGGCAGCTCAGCACAGTGATGTTACTGCAGGGAGAGAGATTCATAGAATCACAGTATCACAGAATCATTAAGGCTGGAAAAGACCTCCAAGATCATCAAGTCCAACTGCCTACCCAACATTATCATGACCACTAAACCATGTCCTGAAGTGCCACATCTACATGTTTTTAACACCTCCAGGGATGGAGATTCCACCACCTCCCAGGATGATCTGTTTCAACACCTCACCACTCTTGCAGTACAGAAACTTTTCCTAATATCCAACCTAAACCTCCTCTGACACAACTTAAGCCAATTTCCTCTCATCCTACCCTAGTTACATATGAGAAGAGACCAACACCATCCTCACTACAACATCCTTTCAGGTAGTTGTAGAGAGAAATAAGGTCTTCCCTCAGCCTCCTCTTTTCCAGACTAAACAATCCCAATTCCCTCAGCTGCTCTTCCTAAGACATGTTCTCCAGACCCCTCACCAGCTTCGCTGCCCTTCTTTAGACATTCTTCAGCAACTCAATGTCTTTCTTATACTGGGGTGCCCAAAACTGAACACAGTACTCAAACTGCGGGTTCACCAGTGCTGAGTACAAGGGCACAATCACTTCCCTGCTCTTGCTGGAAAAATTATATTTGATACAGGCCAGGATGCTGTTGGCCTTCTTGGCCACCTGGGCACACTGCTGGCTCATGTTCAGCCAGCTATCAATCAAGATACCAAGGTCCTTTTCTACCAAACAGGTTTCAAGTCATTCATCCACAAGACTGTAGGCTACCTGGGGTTGTTGTGACCGAAGTGCAGGACCCAACACGTGGCCTTGCTAAACCTCATACAATTGACCTCGACCTATCAATCCAACCCATCCAGATCCCTCTGCAGAGCCCTCCCACCCTTGAGCAGATCAACACTCCTGCTCAATTTGGTGTCATCTGCAAACTTACTGAGGGTGCACTCAATCCCCTCATCCAGATAATTCATAAAGATATTAAAGAGGACTGGCCCCAGCACTGAGCCCTGGGAAACATGACTTGTGTCTGGCTTCCAACTGGATTTAACTTCATTCACCACAACCCTTTGGGCTCAGCCATCTAACCAGTTTTTAACCCAGCGAAGAATACACCCATCTAAGTCATGAGTGGCCAGCTTCTGTAGCAGAATGCTGTGCAAGATGGTGTCAAAGGCCTTACTAAAGTCCAGGTAGACAATATCCATAGCCCCTCCCCCATCCACTATGCAGGTGACCTGGTCACAGAAGGAGATCAGGTTGGTCCAGCAGGACCTGCCCTTCATGAAACCATGTTGGCTGGGCCTGATCCCCTGTCCTGTAGGTGCCACGTGAGTGAACCAAAGATGAACTCTTCCATAACCTTCCCCAGTACCAAGGTCAGGCTGACAGGCCTGTAGTTCCCTGTATCCTCCTTACAGCCCTTCTTGCAGATGGGTGTCACACTGGCAAGCCTCCAGTCATCTGGGACCTCCCTAGCTAAACAGGACTACTGATAAAAGATGGAGGAGGCTTGGCGAGCTCCTGCACCATCTGTCTCAGCACTCTTGGGTGGATTCAATCCAGCCCCATAGACTACTGAGTGTGCAGGTGGCATAACAGGTCATTAACTGATTCCTCCTGGATTATGAGGGATTATTCTGCACTCTGTAGCCATTTTACAGCTCAGGAGCCTGAATACCCTGAGGATAACTGGTCTGACTGTTAAAGACTGAGGCAAAGGCAGCATTAAGTACCTCAGCCTTTTCCTCATCCTTGGTGGCAATGTTCTCCCTCATATCCAGTAACAGGTGAAGATTCGCCTTGTCTCTCTTTTTGTTGTTAATATATTTGTAAAAGACTTTTTTTGTTACCTCTTACAACAGTGGCCAGACTGAGCTCTAGTTGGATTTTTGCCTTTCTGATGTTCTCTCTCCATGATCTAACTAGATCCACGTATTCTTCTTGGGTTGCCTGCCCCTTCTTCCAAAGGTAGTAAATTCTCCTTTTTTTTTTTTTTTAACCTGAGTCACAGCAAAAGCTCCCTGTTCAGACAGGCTGGTGGTCTTCCCCAACAGTTCATCTTATGACACATGGGGACAGCCTGTTCCTGCACCTCTGAGGCTTCCTTCTTGAAGTATGACCAGCCTTCCCGGACCCCTTTGCCCTTCAGGACTGTTTCCCAAGGAACTCTTGCAACCAGTGCCCTGAACAGGCCAGAGTCTGCCCTCTGGGAGTCCCTGGCAGTGGTTCTGCTGGCCCCACCTCCTTCCTTCCACAAGAATAGAGAACTCTAACATCTCATGGTTGCTAAGCTCAAGATGGCCTCTGACCACCACATCACCCACCACTCCTCTGTTTGTAAACAGCTGGTCTAGCAAGGTACCTTGCCCAGTAGGCTCACTTACCAGCTGTGTCAGGAAGTTATCTTCCACACACTCCATGAATCTCCTGGATTGCTTCCTCTCCGCTGTGCTGTATTTCCAGCTGACGTTCAGTAAATCAAAGCCTCCCATGAGAATAAGGGCTAGTGATTTTGAGACTTCTGCAAGCCACTTGTAGAATGTTTCATCTGCCTCTGCATCCTGGTTGGGTGGTCTATAACAGACTCCCAACAGGATATCTGCCTTATTGTCCTTCCCCCTCATCTATACACATAAGCATTCATCACAGATGTTGAGCTCTATACAACCAAAACACTCCCTGACATACTCCCCATGGCCTCTCCTTCACTGCCTATCCCTTTTGAAGAGCTTATAGACACCCACTGCAGCACTCCAGTCATGAGTCATCCCACCGTGTGTCTGTGATGGTGACTATGACATAGCTATCCTGCTGCACAATGGCTTCCAGCTCCCCCTGTTTGTTGCCCATGCTGTGTACACTGGTGTAGATGCACTTGAGCTGGGCTATTAATTTCACCCCCGACACTGGCATGCCACCCCTTCGCTCATCTCCAGTGAGCTGGCTTTATCCCCTTTCCCCTTCAAACCTAGTTTAAAGCCCTCTCAATTAGCCCTGACAACTCATGAGAAAGAACCCTTTTCACTATTTGAGACAGGTGAACTCCATCCATCACCAGCAGGCCTGGTGTCGTGTAAACCTCCCCATGATCAAAAAACCCAAATTCCACTAGTGTCACCAGCCTCTGGGCCACGTGTTAATGTGGTGTGTTTTCCTGTTCCTTTCAGTATTCTTCCTGCCACTGAAGGGGTTGAGAAAAACATGACCTGTACTCCTGATTCTTCAACCAACTGCCCCAGCGATCTAAAGTCCTTTATAATCACTTTTGGACTCCTGCCCGCAACCTCATCACTGCCAACCTGCTTAACCAGTAGTGGGTAACAATCAGCTGAACCAGACCAGGGAGTGTCCTGGTGATGTCTCTGACCCTGGCCCAGGGAGGCAGCACTTCCTGTGGGATGGATCCAGTCAGCACATGGGGCCCTCTGGTCCCCTCAGAAGGGAATTGCCTACGACAGTGACCCTTCTCTTTTTCAAGCAGTCCTGATACATGGGGCTGGCTGACTCACCCCAGGGAAATCCCTGCATGGACCTTCATCTACATCCTCATTTGTCTGGCCCTCAAGTTCCAAAGCCCCAAACCTGTTGTGCAAAGGCAACTGGGAAGATGAGGGAGGGGATTCACCTGTCTCCCCATGCAGGGCCCTGTTTTCATTCCCCACCATCTCTGGGGTCCCCTCCTTAAGAGGGGAGGGGATCCTCTGCTTCTTGTGGAGCCTCTATCTGTTGCCTTGGCCCCAGGGTGCGGCCCCACCGAGCTCTCTCGCTCTCACACTCTCTGTTCCAGTTCCTCTCCCAGCCCTGCCCCCAGGCTGAGCAGATCGCTCACCCGGTCACCCCGCTCACAGGGGTGTCTCTGCTCCCTCTGGTACCAGTGCCAGGCTCAGGGCCTCCCTGCAGCCGCGACCTGCCCGGCCGCACGTTGAGGCGGGAGCTCCCTCTGGGTCCCCACATTCCCTCTGGCAGCGGCTCTCGGCCGGGCGGTGACCATGGCCAGGTCCTCTTCTGGGAGGGCGATGACCACTAGTTGAGTTCGCCTCCCAGACCAGGAGGGGGGACCAGTTCCCCCCAGCTGAACTCTCCTCTGGCACTGGCGGAGCTCCCAGCGCCCGGCCCCCGCCTCCTCCTGCCCGACCCGCCGCCCCAGGCCCAGTGGCCGCGGCCCGGTCCCTCTGCGCGCTCCGGCTCCGTGCGCAGCGGCTGCGCTACTGAGCCAGCGCTGCCCCGAGAAGGGGCTCCCCGAGGGACGCCACTCGCCGCGTGTTCGCTCAGCCCTCCCGAAGGACTCCTGTGCTGAGGGGGAAGTCCGGGCGAGTGCCCACTGTGACGGTCACGCCTCGTTCAGATCTGCCGCCGGTGCTGCTGCTCCGCACGGGCCGCCTCAGCAGCCGCCCACTGGCTGCCGGTCCCCGGCACAGATGAGCCGCTTTCCCGGCGTCGGAAAGCCACCAAAAGAGCCTCTTGCCGACCCCTTTCACCGCGATTCCCTTCCCCAGTGTGAACTGACCTGCACTGCAGCTGGTCCCTATCAACTGTGATATTTCACGCACTCTCTTGGCAATATTATAATCTCCGTGCCAACCAGCCCAGAGGAAAGTGGTCAACAGACCAGTCAATCTATTTCTGTTTGACATATTGGATCAAAAAATCGGAGATACATACAGGTGCACTGCAGAAAATAAATGAGATCTCAGCACAGCAGTACTGGCAGAATACTCTGTAATGGAAATTGCTAAGGAGACTGTAAAAAGAACAAGGTCAGATGAGTAGTTCTCCTGCAGATTGCCCAAGGATTATCAGGTCTGAAATATCCCATGGGTATGTATCACACCATTCAGTTGCAAGCACAGCAAGAAAATGAATCATAGTAGAAACCACCTTTGAAATTCACATTAAAATTCCAGAAAATTGCTGCATTCAAAAAAAAAAAAAAAATCTTTTATGAAGTTTTTAATATTGCTCTTTTATTTGTTCCTTTGGGGGAACAGATGTGTGTACATCTCTTCCAAGTCAATGTATTTAAAGTCATAAATTCTGAAACAGTCATATGGGGAATAGAATATTTCTTTATTATTTAGTTCTATTTCATAATTCCCTTTCAAAAGTTATCAATAGCAAATTTGGAAATTACCATTGAATTACAGCAGGAGGTAAGCTACCTCTGTAACACCTGCCTGCCCTGCTTAATAACAATAAAAAGTCAGATAAGTTTGCAGAATGACTGACCATCACCAGATTTATCTTTCTAATCCTCTATGAGGCCCACATACAACATAAAAAAACCTGGAGTTACTCATGTCGGGAATGTACAGTTGCACAACAGTGAAGTAAAGCTAGTACTCTCATGTTGAACAGTTACTACCCCAAAATACTTAGATTTATCCTTTCAGTAAAGAGAAGAAAAGAAAAAAAAAAAAAAAAAGGAAAGAAAAGAAAAAAAGAACGCAACAGACTGAAAGGATTGTACTTCTGTTATTCCAAATATAAGTAGTCAGACCACTCTAACAACTTCGGTCTGAGCAGTGAATATTTCAGAGAGATAATACTAGTAACATCAGAGACTGATGGAAGTGTCTGAGCGTGAGGGATAAAAAATCCAGTATCTGTGAAAACTATAGCAGAGTTGCTCTACTCAGCAGGTAACTACTGAACTTTAGAGCACCATACTCACAGCTCCCAAGTGACTCCTGACCAAGGGAGACAAATCTGAAGGAAAATGTAGGATAGTGACTTTTTGAGTCTGGAACAAAATGAAATAGATAACTTATCTTCTTTTTCCCTAAAAAAAGAATAATGCATTTACACATTGAACACATGCTGGCATAAAAAAAAAACAAAAAAAAAAAAAAAAAAAAAAAAAAGTTTTTTTTTTCTGAAGCCTTTCTTCCTTCTCCTGGCTACATTCCTCTGTCTTCCTCCTTAGAACTTTTTGATATTTGCTTTCTTGATGTATAATTTTCTGTGTGAGACACTTGTTGTAAAGGAACCTTCTCAATATTTTTCAGTCTTTCTTTATATTCTTCACCATGCTCTTCAGGCCTCTGATTTAGAAAGATGTGTGTCTAATTCTGCAGGAAGACAGGTTCCCACATTAGGACTAAAAGACTACATGCCTAAATTATCTTTTCGTCATTACCTACATCCATGTTTTTATGGGGATCAAAAAGTTCAACATTTACACTGGTGTTAAGCAGACTTCATTTCTTAGACTATACCTTCTTACAATTCAAGAGGAATGTGATCCAAAAGCTTTCCTCAAAACACACCCAGTGCACTTTTTAAGACTAAGTCTACCAGAAAACCCAGTAAATGCAGTAATCCTCATCCATCATTATGTGGCCAGAAAAGTGCATTCCATTTCATACCTGTACTTTCTATAGATTTATTTTTTTTTTTTTTAAGATAGAACACTTATAAAACCTTTTATGTGCAATATCGTCTTCAGTCTAATGGAAGCTGAGGTCTCTGGAAGATGCCTTTGGGATAAGGGAACATTAAAAACGTCTTGCTTCATAGACTCATAGATGGATAACCATTCAGAAAAGGAGTATGTTTTAATTTAGACCATTTAGTTCAGAGATGAGGAAACATGAATTTTTATATTTTTCTAGGCACTGCATATGATTTTTATTCAATAACAGTTTAGATAAACTATGAAACTTGTATCTATGCTAATTAGGCTTTAATGGCTACAGATTTGGGAAAGAGGTAGTCTAGTAGAACTTTTAGCTCTGCTGTTCTTGCTCTGTAGATCAAAGAATCAGTTAAAATTGCTGATTTGTCAATTGCGTTAAAGTGAAAGACCATGTTTGTAATAAATAATTGAGCTCACTGGGGTGAGTTCAATAAACTAAGACAATGCATTTTTAATTTTTCTGAGATTACAGTTCAAAGAATAGGTAGCTTTTTCATAAAACCTAACATTTTCTGTGGACAATAATGTCAGAAAATTAACAGGTCATTAGTGTTCAATAAGAATGCCAATGAAGTTCAGACTAGAACTTTAAGGAAGTCCTACATTTAGAAGAAATGTAAAGGGAGTATTTCCTAGGCTAAGAAGAAATTAAAGAAAATCATAGTGAACACTTGTCATATGTCTTGAGTATGAAGACAAAACCAAGGAGCACATCTTGCTTATTAGCCCTCTGAATAAAAACAAACCAAACCCAAACCAGCATCTTCCATCAAGCATTCTGGAAGACGGGAAATTCATTCATTCAATGGCAGAAATCTTTGAATTTGTTTTGGTTGTAAAGGGTAATGCTGTGCCAAACCCCGAGGTTAAATTTTGAATTTCTGATTTGTTACCATGAGATTATATTGAATAGGAAAATACTTTCTTGGGAATTCACCTGTGTGGTTTTAAAATTTACATCAAAAAAAATCATTTTGGGAAGGACTCTGGGAGTTCTCTAGTCTACCTCTTGCTCATATCTGGGTCAGCTCTGAGGTCAGATCAGGATGCTCAGGGCATTTTCCAGGTAGATCTTGAAAATCTTCAAGGTTGAAGGCTACACAGCCATTCTTGACAATCTGATCCACTGCCTGACTGTCCTCCAGTCTGAATCTCTCTCCTTGCAGTTTATATCCATTTTCTCTCATTATGCCCTTGTACTGCTGGGAAGATTGTGGCTTCATCTTCATGATAATCTCCTTGTAATTTCCTCCTGGCAGACTGCTGTGAGGTGCCCCTGTTCATGCAGCCCCAGATGCTGTTGGCCATCTTTGCTGCTAGGACAAAATACTGACTCATGTTCAGCTCACTGTCCCCAGGGGCCTTCTGCAGATCTGCTCCCTAGCTCTGTGTATTCCAGCCTTTCTCACTGCCAGGGGGATTTTCCTTCCAAGTGACAGAACTCTGCATTTCTCCTTGTTGAACTTATTGTGCTTCCTGTTGTCCCACTCCTCCAGCCTGTCTAGCTCCTTCTGGATGGAAGCCCTGCACTCCAGCATATCAATTGGTTCCTTAGTTCGGTGTTATATGCAAACTTCACAAGAAGGCACTCATCACTTCCTCCAGATATAGATAAAATATCTTAAATAGGACAGGTCCCTGGTGTATTCCCCCCATTACCAACCTCCAGGTAGACTATGGCCCATTAAATGCTGTGCTGCAAGTCCAAATAGCCAAGCATATATTTTTACCATCTCTTTGTCCTAACTAGAAACCACATAGTAAAGTAAAAGTAAAACTGAGAGTAGGACACTTTGTGACCTCATTAGGTGAGTTGCATCAGATCTTGAGCTGAAGGTGATTTAGAGGATACAAGGTACATGAGAAAATAGCATCTATGAAAGTCCTTTCCAGTTAAAGGTATAGGATCCAGTGGTAAACTGCTCATGTAGAGTTATGATCAGATTTTTACTTCTGCTTTTTCCTTCCATAAACAGTTTGAAATAGACCCCACTGTGGGAGATAATCATTACACACCCTGTCCCATGAAACTAGAAAGTTTGATACATTTGAAATTGTCATTATTCATAGCACTTGTGGTGTTACCACTTTATTATTAATTGAACAAATGGCTATTTTTCTGTCTATTCACACTGTTTCACAGGTTCTTTCCTTTTTTTTCCTCTCCTTTTCTCCCATCTGTCACAAGTGTCATTGATCTATGAAATTCAACATTGCATTGCTATATTTCTAGATGAATGGCTCTGTCATTGAATTGACAAAGCCAGCTAGATTTGTAGGTTCTGTAGAGCAGTGGTCTCCAAAATAGGGTGAACACAGCTCCTGGCAGCATGCAAGATGATCCTTTGGGGTGCAAGAAGAAAGTATTAGAACTATTAGAACTAGCAGATGCGTAATTTATAAATACATGAACATACATATATTGAGAGTTTCATCATGTCCATATCCTTCTTGTAATAGGGGCTCCAGAACCGGACACAGTACTCCAGGTGAGGTTTCACGAGAATGGAGTAGAGGGGGAGAATTACCTCCCTCGACCTGCTGGCCATGCTTCTCTTGATGCAGCCCAGGATACGACTGGCTTTCTGGGCTGCAAGAGCACACTGGTTGCTCATGTTGAGTTTCTCATCCACCAGTACTCCCAAGTCCTTTTCTTCAGGGCTGCTCTCAAGCCAGTCACTGCCCA